>ML976816.1:0-58317 GCA_010015655.1 Bimuria novae-zelandiae CBS 107.79
TAACCCTAACCCTAACCCTAACCCTAACCCTAACCCTAACCCTAACCCTAACCCTAACCCTAACCCTAACCCTAACCCTAACCCTAACCCTAACCTTTTTATAACCCTAACCTGTTTTTTTTTAACCCTAACCCTTTTTTTTTTCTATTACCCTAACCCTTCCTTTTATATAACCCTAACTATTTCTTTTTTTATAACTCTAACTTTTTCTTTCTTTATAACCCTAACCCTTCCTTTTTTTATAACCCTAACCCTTTATTTTTCTATAACTTAAACTCTTTCTTTCTGTATAACCTAACCCTTATTTATAACCCTAACCCCCTTTTTTTTTCTTATCTATTTATATTTTCTTCTTAATAAATCTTATATTATTTTTATTTTAACCTTTTTTACTACCTAACTACTACTCTCTCTATTGTTTCCCCTCTTTATATCTATTTCTTTACCTATATGTTTTTTATTCTTAAACTTTATATTTAATATAATATTTTTTATCTACTTTTTTATATATTTTTATTAATTACTATCTTATCTATACCCTTTTTCCTATTTTTTTTTAATTAATTACTTATTATTTCCTTTTTCTTACTCTTTTATCTTTTCTACTATTTCTTTTATTTTATTCTTTCTATTCCTTTTTCTTCTTCTTATAATAAATTTTCTATACTACTATTATTCTCTTTTTACTATTCTATTATTAATTTCTATTACTCACTTTTACTTATTACTATTAATTCTTTTTTATATTTTTATTTTTCTATTCTACTAAACTCTAATTTTTTTAATTTTTTATTCTTTTTCTTCTTTCTTATAATGTTTTTATATTTTTATATCTATATAACTTAAATTCTTATCTATTATTCTTTATTTATAACCCTAATTTTTTACATTTTCCTAAATTCTTCTTTATTTTTTTTTTTTTTTTTTTATATTTTACTTTTCCCTTTTTTCCTCTTACTTTATAACTATCCTCTACTTTTTTTATTTCTTTTTATATTGTATTAATCTTTTCTTTTTGCCCTCTCTATACTATATTAAAATCTTTTTATTTATTATTTTCCTAATATTTTTTCTAAATAATTTATTTTATTTTATAATTACTTTATTATCTCTTTTTCTTTTTTCTATTCTTATTTATTATATATTAATTATTCTCTTTATTTCTATTTTCTTCTCTTCTTTCTCCCTTTTTTCTTCTACTCTTTATTTATTTTATTCTATTTTTTTTTCTTTTTTTTCTTTTTTTCTTTTTTTTCTTTTTTTTTTTTTTTAACCCTTTTCCTAACTTCTCTATTATTTGTATATAATTTTTATTTTTTTATACCTTAAATCTTATCCCTTATCTTAAATATTAATTAAACTGTCTACTTTTTCTTTTCTATTTCTATATTTATTATTTTAATATATTTTTATATTTTATTTTTACTCTTTTTTCCTTCTTCTATTCTTTTTTTTATTTTTATTCCTTTTTTACTCTTTTTGATCTACCCCTTATTTAACTTTATTTATTTTACTTATTTTTTTTTTTATATTTTTTTAATTTCCTATCTAACTATATTCTTTTTATACTCTTTTATATTATTTTTTATAAAATTTAACCGTTATACTTTTATTTTTTTATTAACCTTAACTCTAACTCTAATAACTCTATTCTCTTCTATATATATAATTCTACTTTTTTTTTAAACCTATAACTTAACCCTATCTTAACTATAAAACCCTAACTTTTTTTAAATGTATAACCCTAACTCTTTCCTTACTTTAAAACTTTAACCTTTTATACCTTATAACTCTAACCGTTTTATACCTAAAACCTCTAACTCTTTTATCTATAAAACCCTAATCTTATTTATATTATAACCCTAACCCTTTTATACTCTATAACCCTAACCCTTTTATACTTTATAACCCTAACACTTTTATACTTTGTAATCCTAATCCTTTTATACCTAAAACCTCTAACTCTTTTATATATAAAACTCTAACCCTTTTTATATTACAACCCTCTAACTCTTTCTTACTATAATTATATATACTTATACTTTTATTTTTCCTATAATAATTTAAAATCTTTTTATTCTTTCTCCTCTCCTACTTCCTTCTACTTATTGTTCCCCTTATTATTACTTATTTCTTATTCTTTAAAACCCTACTTTTTATACTTAATTCTACTTCCTCCTTTTTTTCTATTTATATCTTTTAACTTTCTTACCTACTATAACTATATTGCTTTACTATTTTATACTAAAATACTTCTATCTTTTTTATATTATATTTTTCTTTCTTCCTCTTTTACCTAATACCTTGTCTTATCCTTTCTCTATAAAAAACTAATATTTTCTATTTTTTTATAATAATCTTTTTATAATACTTACTCTCTTTGCATTACTCTTCTTTCCTTATTCTTTTACTACTTACTTACTTAACTACTTCCTTTTCTCTTAACCCCTCTTTTAATCTAACTATTTTTTCTACCCTTACTATTCTATAATTCTTTTTTCTATTATACTTTTCTAATTTCTTTTTTTTTAAAACTATTATTCTTTTTTATTTCTATATTACTTTTCTTTTCTACTTTTCCTTTAACCTAATTACTTTATTTTCTTTTCTCTACTTTCTTTTCTCCTTTTTATTTCCTTATTTACTATTTTTTATCTCTTTTAATTAAAACTATTTTTTAAAAAAAATTCTAATTCTTCTATATATAACCTACTACTACCCTACTCTGCTAATAATCTTGTTACCCAATAAAACTCCTCTACTATATAGTTACTTTTCATAAAATCAAATGGCTGCTTTGCCCCTAAATATTAAATTAATCCTTCTATACATGATCTATTAATCCCTTTGCTAACTAACTACTCTACCTAACGTTTCTATAACCTGTCCTTGCTCCTATACACAATCCCTATTAATCTACCTAAAATAACCTCTTAATACTAGTAACTGTCGTCTGCCGACTGCCAATACCGCCCCTAACTATTTGCCTCCTATTAATGGCATATCTCCTGCGGCACCCCACACTAAAAACAACCCAAATACGGCGCGAACTAGATTTCCTACTTAATCTTCTTAACTATTTCCTGCGCCTATTAGCTTTTTGCCTACTAATATTACTAAATATCGTGTGCGCTCTATCCGTTGCCCGCACCCTTATATATCCTATACTAATTTACCCACTACGCTAACTAACTACGTAACTATTCTATGCTAGCGTACGCCTCTTACTAGTCTTGTATAAACCTTTACCACGGACCCCGTCGTGTCTACTTTTACTACTAGAACGTACGCTATACTACTTTCCTCTCTACCTCTCTCTCCTTCTCCCTCTCTCTCTCTGCTTTAACTACGTCTATCTCTTCTCTATTACTACTATCCTTGCCACTACCCCCCTCGCTCTCCTCCTCTTCTATCTCCTTATCTCCTTTATAAATATTACATTTCTCTTCCCCCTCTTTGCACTCTACCCGCTCTACTTCTCTGCAATCTAAATACCTACCTAATACCACCCGCCTATACATTGCCGCCTCGCCTTCTCCTGCCAACGCTCGCACTAACGCATGCTCCTTCTCCTCTTACTTATCTTTAGCCGCTCGCTAGGCCCCTTCCTATATAATTATAACCGCCTTGCTCTGTGCCCTATTTTATCCTACCCAGCCACTCTCTTGCGCGTAATCTAACACGGAAAACAGCCAATTAATATAGACAATGCACTAGATATTAAGGATATTAACGCCTATACCTAACGCGCTTATGGTAATAATTACTTACTTTTTACTAAATGTAAAATTCTCTAACATGCTTGCCTTGCTAACGGCGTCGTGGTAATACGCATAACACCCTAACTACTACACTAATAACTTAACCTTACGCACTAAATTATTATATATTACTACCTTGTCTTGCCTATACTTGCGTAACTTCTATTATACTACGCCTAATACTATCCCCTTTACCTCTTACTTCTTTGCTGCCCTTCCTACCTTAATTACTTAGTATGCCACGTTCGTCCGCGCCGTATCTGCCCAGAACACCTTAACCTAGTTAGGATTAAAATATATTTGCTAGAATAACTTATCCTCCTTACTTAGTAGTAACGTTGCTATTAACAACACTATCTGCGTCTTGGCGGCTACTAACCTACCTAACTATTATATCTACTTGCGGAACGTGTACCGCTGGTTTAATACCACGTAGCACTTATTAATCACAATCTAGTCTAACTACCGTGTTACTTTTAAATAGTTTATAAAGGTGGTAAACCCTTGCGTAACTACTAACTTAGGCGTTACTAACACTATTATGGCTACGTTAGGCAGGCGCCGGCTCTCCTACACTATATATAATATTTCTAGCTTCCTGCACCGCTATATTATGTTACCTTATAATGTAATTAATAGGATAACGATAATAGTCGTGCCGCCCTGCTTGGCCTACGCTAGTAATATAAACAACATGCTCTTGCCCACCCCTATTAGTATTACTACTACCACGGGGCTCTCTTCGCCCACGATGGCATCTATTACCTCTTGCTATACGCTTCGAAATATTACTATCTTGCCTACTATCCTTTATAACTACTCGATCGTGTCTATCTTCCTTAACCTTTTCTACTAATTAATCCTGGCCTTATTTACCTTATTCTTAAATAGCGCCCTCTTCCGCTTCCTGCACCTATCCTCCTTGCTACTATTAGGCGGAAACCCTAAAAACTAATGCTAGTCCGTACTTAACGTTCGAAACTACTACTACCTGTCTACTATAGCCTTAGCCTGCTTTATAATGCCTCGTGCGTATACTATACCTGCCACGTGCGCCGTGTGCCTGGCCTATAAATTTATTACTAACCTTATTATGTTTTCTTTATTTTATATCTTGCTTTTGTCTCTTTCTTCTAGCTAAAATGCCGTGGCCCCGCGTAAAAACCGTCGACTAATACTAATAGCAATCTTATGGTACGTGGTAATTGTTAATAGCTAGCCTAATCTAACCCTAGTCTTGCGTTTTAACACCTTTTGTAACTAGTCCGTCGTCCACTTGCGCCCGTTAGGGTTGGCTGGCTATATATATAACGAAATTGCCTTCTTCTCCTACACTATCGCCTCTATCCGCTGCTAGAACAGCAACACTAGCTATATATAATATATTACTAACTCGCCCACCTCGCGTGGTAAATACTAGTGAATAATTTTAATATTACTGCTAACGGCATACCCTTTATAGTATTTTATCACGAACACTACCTTGCCGTCCTCGACAAATATATTATAGTGGGCCCCTTTAACCGTGTTGCTGTGCTGGATGCTTATAATCTTGGGCCCCTTAGCTAGCTATTCGCCTGTAATGTGTATTAACGCGATTAACTTCTCCCTAAATATAACTACTTAGTCTATATACCGCCTAACCTCTTACTAGTTAACGCCCGAACGAGTGCCTAGCTTTATAAACTAGTCCCTAATCTGGGCGTCCTAACTAACCCGCTTATATAACTACTACTCCCTATCCACGGGCATGCAGGTGCGCTGGTCTTTTAAAAAATTTTACCCTAGTTACTTATTAGTTAGATTGTCGCGCAAACTCTCCTATAGGATATTAGGAATAGGCTTGGCGGACGGGCTATTACTAAATAATAAATCCTCTATTAATAACTACTAACTTTTCTCCCTTAGCCCGTGTACCATGCTGCGAAACTAGGCTATAGTAAACTATAGCTCCTTGTATAATAACTCGTCCTGCCCTACCCACTCCACGTGGCCGCGTAACGTTGTATTATAATAAATCTTTAGCCTATACGTTCGTAAATCTAATATCCACTACATGGGGCTGTGGCTATTGCGTACTATAAACTTGTCTATTATTTACTAGACGTGCTATAAATACTCTTTTAACCGGCCCTGTTACTGGGTGCTGTCCCCATCGCTCTTATACGCGCTATTACTATTAATATTATCTCTTGCGAATACATCTAATAATTCTAACGCCTATTATACTACTATAAACTAGGCAACCTTAATAATGGCTAATAAAATAGGTAAGTACTACTTAGCGCCCTTCCACCCGTTTTTTTTTACCCCTAACATGGCTAATGCACACACTAACAGGCTATTATACTCTTTACGGGTAATAGACTACCTTAATAATACGACGCAAAACGCTAAATATAATTTTTTAATACTTAATAACGCTTTACGCTTATTTATAATTTTACCCTTCTTTACCTTCTGCTTGGCCTCTATCTTCCCTACCGCACTATCTGCGTTGTCTATTATTACCTTATCTATATCTCTATTTCCTATCTCTTCTATCTCTTCCTCTTCTTCCTCCTTTGTCACTCCTCCTACTACCTTTACTAACGCCTCCCACGCCTCGCGTTACTACTAGGTAAACTAGTACGTAGGGCTCTTCCACGCGTGCGCTTGCTACGTTTACTAAAAAAACATTAATATCTACTTCTACGATTAGGCATGGTCCCTAACCACTTTCTTGTCTATATATAGCTATAATAGCGTAAAGCGTGTTTAGTGCTTCTCTGTCTAGATTGCTTCTAACTATATAAATATCCCCGTGCGGTGGATAATAAACGCCTGGCTAAACCGCGCTAATCTATCTATAGCTTTTTATATAGTAGCTATAACAGGCTCCTCTTTAGCTTTAGGCTCTTCTACGCTTACTAATAATTTAGGCCGCTCTATACCTACTAAATATAGTATTTACTTAGTCTACTCTAGCTACGGGTTCACCTTATCTTACGCGCTATCCTGGATTGTCGTCTTAGCCCGCTTTTATAGGTTAGCCTACGCCTTGTTCATGTTCCTGCCAACGCTTGCCCACTCGGCCTCGCCGTTTATAGGTTCGGGGGTGGATTTAGGTTAGTAGATCTCGAAATACTGCGATCTAGTGCCCTAGGCGAATAACCGCTAGTATTAGACGCGCCTCTAACCTTAATCGCTGCGTAATTATATACCTTACTTTTCTAATCAACGTGGATAGTTACCTCTACCTGCCGGCGACCAACCGTGGGCCTCTCGCTAATGGTTCTTTATACCCTAGAAACTTCGAACGATTTAGTAACACTGGCCTGCGGCTAATTGGCACATTATCCCATCCGTGTATACTAGTAACTGGCTAATAAGTTTAATGCTCTAACTAGGCACTTCTAGCTCGCTGGCATACTATATTACACTAGCCTAACTCTAAAACTTATTAGTTACTAACTATGCTTGCTCGCGTCTAACCCCCTTATAGACATGCTATAAATAGCTCCTAGCGTGGCTAGGTAAAACGCTGTACCTGCATTCTCTATAAATTACTAACGTATACTTGGGTAAATATTCGAAATACTTGCCTACGACGCTGCTCTCTACTATAATACCGGACTTAACGCTGCTACGCCTGGGTTTTTAATGGGTTCTTATAACAGGTTATAGGCCACTAAACGGGTTATAGGTGCTATAACAAATCCCTAGGCTTTATAATAGGTTATAGATTGCTGCGACGCGTTGCTACTATTAATAACTATGTAGTTTGCTATACTAGTTACTACACGGTATATAGGTTGCGGAACGGGTTGCTAGCTACGTTATGCGTAATACTAGGTAATAGTAATTAAATGCACGTTACTGTGGCTACCTGCGAGCCATCTATCGCGCTATATAGCTATTTTAACTCTTGTAATTCTTCGCGTTCTAACGCGTTTTTACTTCTGCTACACGTTAGTCCTTATCTTAGAATTAACTCTAGTGTCTAATTATCGCCTTATTATATTTGCCTTAACCCTAACGCGTAACCCTAACGCTAATAACTATATAGTTTCTAGCGCTGTAAATTGGCTAAGACGTGTAACTCGTAACCCTAAATCTTAAGTCTAAAGTTAGGGTAAACTAGCCCGCGAGAACCTATCGAAATGTTACCTTTAGTATTTTTAAAATGTTACCCCCGTTCTTAGACGTACGCACAGGAAGTAGCTAGCGCGAATATTTTATCCCTAATAAAATAACGCTACTATCGAAATGTTAGATAATATTTCCAAGTAGCCCTGGGTTAGTCTCTATTTTAGAGCTGCCTCTAGTGTCTAATCGCCGCCTTATTATGTTTACCCTAACCCTAACGCGCAACCCTAACGCCTATAACTATATATTATTTAGTGCTGTAAATTAGCTAGGACGTGTAACTTAGTGTGCTAAATCTATTACTAAAATTTTGGGTTAATTAGACTACAGGAATCTATCGACATGTGGGGTTAACTATCTTTAATATACGGGCTACGTTCTTAGATATATATAGAAGAATTGGCCTAGCGCGGTTATTCTATCCCTAACAAAACCAGGGTCCTATTAATATGTAGGGCTACATGTTCATGCAGCCCTGGGTTAGGGTTAGCTAACTATATATATAATAAAATCGCCTTCTTTTTCTACACTATTGCCTCTATCCGCTACTAGAACGGCAACACTAGCCATATATAATATACTACTAACTCGCCTACCTCGCGCGGTAAATACTAGTAAATAATCTTAACGTTACTACTAACGGTATACCCTTTATAGTATCTTATTATAAATACTATCTTGCCGTCCTCGACGAATATATTACGGTGGCCCCCTTTAACTATGTTATTATGCTAAATACTTATAATCTCGGGCCCTCTAGCCGGCTACCCGCTTATAATATATATTAACGCGATTAACTTCTCCCTAAATATAACTACCTAGTCTATATACCGCCTAACCTCTTACTAGTTAACGCCCAAACGAGTGCCTAGCTTTATAAACTAGTCCCTAATTTAGGCATCCTGGTTAACCCACTTATATAACTATTACTTCTTATTCACGGGCATGCGGGTGCGCTGGTCTTTTAAAAAATTCTACCCTAATTACTTGTTAGTTAGATTATCGCGTAAACTCTCCTATGGGATACTAGGGACGGGCTTAGTAGACGGGCCATTACTAAATAATAAATCCTCTATTAATAACTACTAACTCTCCTCCCTTAACCCGTGTACCATGCTGCAAAACTAGGCCATAGTAAACTATAGCTTCTTATATAATAGCTTATCCTGCCCTACCCACTCTACATGGCCACGTAACGTCGTGTTATAATAGATCTTTAGCCCGTACGTTTATAAATCTAATATTCACTACATGGGGCTGTGGCTACCGCGCACTATAAACCTATCTATTATTTACTAAACCTACTATAAACACCCTTTTGGCCGGCCCTATTACTAGGTGCTGTCCCTATTACTCTTATATACGCTATTACTGTTTATGTTATCTCCTACGAATACATCTAACAATTCCAACGCCTACTACACTACTATAAACTAGGTAACCTTAATAATAGCTAATAAAATAGGCGGGTACTATTTGGCGCCCTTCCACCCGTCCTCCTTTACCCCTAACATGGCTAATACACACACTAACAGGCTGTCGTACTCTTTACAGGTAATAGACTGGCTTAATAATACGATGCAAAACGCCAAACACGATTTCTTAATACTTAATAACGCTTTACGCTTACCTATAATTCCAGCCTCTTTTGCCTCTTACTTGGCCTCTATTTCTCCCACCGCACTATCTGCGTTGTCTATTATTACCTTATTTATACTATTGTCTTTATTTCTTATTTTTTTTATTTCTTTTTTTTTTTCTCCTCTTTCTTCTCTGCCGCTCCTCCTATTACCTTTACTAACGCCTCTTACGCCTCGCGCTACTATTAGGTAAACTAGTATATAGGGCTCTTCCACGCGTGCGCTTACTACGTTTATTAAAAAAATATTAATATTTACTTCCACGACTAGGCATGGTTACTAACCGCCTTTTTATCTATATATGGCTATAATAGCGTAAACCATATTTAGTGCTTTTCTATTTAGATTGCTTCTAATTGCACGAATATCCCCGTGTAGTGGATAATAGACGCTTGGCTAAACTACGCTAACCTATTTATAGCCTCTTATATGGCGACCGCCACGGGCTCCTTTTTGGCTTTAGGCTTTTCTACACTTGCTAATAATTTAGGCCACTCTATGCCTACTAAATACGGTATTTACCTAGTCTACTCTAGTTATAGGTTTACCTTATCTTGCGCGTTATCTTGAATTATTATCTTGGCCCGCTTTTACACGTTGGCCTACGCCTTATCTATGTTCCTGCTAATGCTTGCCCACCCGGCCTTGCCGTCTACGGGTTCGGGGGTAAGTTCGGGTTAGTGGATCTTAAAATACTACGAACCGGCGCCCTAGGCTAATAATTATTAGTAATAGACGCGCCTCTAACCCTAATTACTACGTAACTATATACTTTACTTCTCTAATTAACGTGGATGGCCACCTCTACCTACTAGTAACTAACTATAAACATGGCGCCAATGGTTCTTTATAACGCGGAAACTTTAAATAATCTAGTAACACTAACCTGGGG
Source organism: Bimuria novae-zelandiae CBS 107.79 (assembly GCA_010015655.1). Taxonomy (NCBI): domain Eukaryota; kingdom Fungi; phylum Ascomycota; class Dothideomycetes; order Pleosporales; family Didymosphaeriaceae; genus Bimuria; species Bimuria novae-zelandiae. The sequence goes on from ML976816.1 coordinate 10,422, forward strand.
CTAATTAGCACATTAATCCGTTTGTGTATACTAGTAACTAGCTAATGGGTTTAATACTCTAACTAGGCACCTCTAGCTCGCCAGTATACTAGAGTAAACTAGCCTAGCTACTAAGCTTATTTACTACTAACTACGCTCGCGTGCGCCTAACACCCTAATAAATCCGCTATAAATAGTTACTTACCTAGCTAGGCTAAACCCTATACCTGCACTCTTTGCATATTGCTAATAAATACTTGGGTAAATATTTAAAATACTCGCTTGCGATGCTACTCTTTGCTATAATAGTAGGCTTAACGCTACTATAGGTGGGTTCTAATAATGAGTCCCTATTACACTATATGGCCTTTTTAACGCGTGGAATTCTTTGTAACTTAACGCGTCTTTACTTATACTACGCGTTAGTCTCTATTTTAGAGCTGCCTCTAGTGTCTAATTACCGCCTTATTATGTTTACCCTAACCCTAACGCGTAACCCTAACGCCTATAACCATATATTATTTAGTGCTATAAATTGGCTAGAACGTGTAACTTAGTGTGCTAAATCTATTACTAAAATTTTATGTTAATTAGACTATAGGAACCTATCGACATGTGGGGTTAACTATCTTTAATATACGGGCTACGTTCTTAGATATATATAGAAGAATTGGCCTAGCGCAGATATTCTATCCCTAATAAAACCAGGGTCCTATTAATATGTAGGGCTACATGTTTATACTACCCTGGGTTAGAATAACTTATCCTCTTCGCTGGGCAGCAACGTTACTATTAATAACACTATTTATATTTCTATAGTTACTAACTTGCCTAACTGCTACATCGGCTTGCGGAATGTGTACCGCCGATTTAATATAATATGGCACTTATTAATTATAATCTAGTCTAACTATCGTGTTACTCTTAAATAGTTTACGAATATAGTAAACCCCTGCGTGATAGCTAACTTAGGCGTTACTAATACTATTATAATTACGTTGGGCGGGCGCCGGCTCTCCTACGCTATATATAATATCCATAGCTTCTTATACTACTATATTATATTGCCTCGTAATATAATTAACGGGATAATAATAATAGTCGTGCCGCCCTACTTGGCCTACGCTAGTAATATAAATAACATGCTCTTACTTACCCCTATTAGTATTACTACTACTATGGGGCTCTCTTTACCCACGATAGTACTAATTACCTCTCGCTATACGCTTTAAAATATTACCGTCTTACCTACTATCCTTTATAACTATTTAGTAGTATTTATCTTTCTTAACCTTTCCTACTAATCTATCCTGGCCTCGTTTACCTTACTCTTAAATAGCGCCCTCTTTTGCTTCCTGCACTTATTCTTCTTACTACTATTTAGTAAAAACCCTAAAAATTAATGCTAATCCGTGCTTAATATCTAAAACTACTACTACTTATTTACTATTACCCTAGCCTGCTTTATAATATCTTATACGTATACTATACCCGCTACATGCGCCGTGTGCCTGGCCTATAAATTTACTACTAACACTTTTATATTCTCTTTATTCTATACCTTGCTTTTATCTCCTTCTTTTGGCTAAAATACCGCGAACCTACGTAAAAACCGTTAACTAATGCCAATGGCGTTCTTATAGTATACGGTAATTATTAATGGCTGGCCTAATCTAACGCTAGTCTCGCGTTTTAATATTTCTTATAACTAGTCTGTCGTCTACTTGCGCCCGTTGGGGTTGGCTAGCTATATATATAACGAAATTACCTCTTTTTTTTATACTATTACCTCTATCCGCTGCTGGAACAGCAACACTAGCCATATATAATACACTACTAACTCGCCCACCTCGCGTAGTAAATACTAGTAAATAATCTTAACGTTGCTACTAATGGCATACCCTTTATAGTATCTTATTATAAACACTATCTTGCCGTCCTTAATAAATATATTATAGTGGCCTCCTTTAACTGTGTTACTGTGCTGGATACTTATAATTTTAGGCCCTCTGGCTGGCTACCCGCTTATAATATATATTAACGCGATTAACTTCTCCCTAAATATAACTACCTAGTCTATATACTACCTAACCTCTTGCTAGTTAACGCCTAAACGGGTGCCTAGCTTTATAAACTAGTCCCTAATTCGGGTATCCTAATTAACCTGCTTATATAACTATTACTCTCTATCCACGGGCATGCAGGTGCGCTAGTCTTTTAAAAAATTCTACCCTAGTTACTTATTAGTTAAATTATCGCGCAAACTCTCCTACAGGATACTAAGAACAGGCTCGGCGAACAGGCTATTACTAAATAATAAATTCTCTATTAATAATTACTAACTCTTCTTCCTTAACCCGTGCACCATGCTGCGGAACTAGGCTATAGTAAACTATAGCTCCTTATATAATAACTTGTCCTGCCCTACCCACTCTACATGGCCGCGTAACGTCGTGTTATAATGGATCTTTAGCCCGTACGTCCGTAAATCCAATATTTACTATATGGGGCTGTGGCTGCCGCGCACTATAAACCTGTCTATTATTTATTAGACCTGCTATAAACACCCTTTTAATTAGCCCTGTTACTGGGTGCTGTCCCCATTACTCTTATATACGCTATTACTATCCATGTCGTCTCCTATAAATATATTTAATAATTCTAACGCCTGCTACACTACTATAAACTAGGTACCCTTAATAATGGCTAATAAAATAGGCGGATACTATTTGGCGCCCTTCTACCCGTCCTCCTTTACCCCTAACATGGCTAATATATACACTAACGGGCTGTCGTACTCTTTGCGGGTAATAAACTAGCTTAATAATATAATGCAAAACGCTAAATATAATTTCTTAATACTTAATAACGCTTTACGCTTGCCTATAATTCTAGCCTTTTTTACCTTTTACTTGGCCTCTATTTCTCCCACCGTACTATTTGCGTTATCTATTATTATCTTATCTATACTATTATTTCTATTTTTTATTTCTTTTATTTCTTTCTCTTCTTCCTTCTCTTCCTCCTTTACTACTTCTCCTATCGCCTTTACTAACGCCTCCCACGCCTCGCGCTACTATTAGGTAAACTAGTACGTAGGGCTCTTTTACGCGTGCGCTTACTATGTTTACTAAAAAAATATTAATATCTACTTTTATGGCTAGGCATGGTTACTAACCGCCTTTTTATTTATATATAACTATAATAGCGTAAACCGCGTTTAGTGCTTCTCTGTCTAGATTACTTCTAATCGCACGAATATCCCCGTGCGGTGAATAATAGACGCCTGGCTAAACTACGCTAACCTATTTATAACCTCTTATATGGCGGTTGTCACGGGCTCCTTTTTGGCTTTAGGCTCTTCTACGCTTGCTAATAATTCGGGCTACTTTATACCTACTAAATATAGTATCTATTTAGTCTACTTTAGTTACGGGTTTACCTTATCTTACGCGCTGTCCTGGATTATTATCTTGGCCCGCTTTTATACGTTGGCCCACGTCTTATTTATGTTCCTACCAACGCTTGCCCACCCGGCCTCGCCGTCCACGGGTTCGGGGGTGGGTTTGGGTTAGTAGACCTCGAAATACTGCGAACCAGCGCCCTGGGCTAATAATCGTTAGTAATAAACGCGCCTCTAACCCTAATTACTACGTAACTATATGCTTTGCTTCTCTAATTAACGTGAATGGCCACTTTTACCTACTAGTAACTAACTATAAACATGGCGCTAATGGTTCTTTATAACGCGGAAACTTTAAATAATCTAGTAATACTAGCCTGGGGCTAATTGGCATATTAATCTGTCTATATATACTAGTAACTGGCTAATAGGTTTAATACTCTAACTAGGCACCTCTAGCTCGCCGGCATACTAGAGTAAACTAGCCTAGCTATTAAGCTTATTTACTACTAACTGCGCTCGCGTGCGCCCAACACCCTAATAAATTTATTATAAATAGTTACTTACCTAGCTAGGCTAAACCCTATACCTGCACTCTTTGCATATCGCTAATAAATACTTAGGTAAATGTTTAAAATACTTACTTACAATACTACTCTTTGCTCTAATGGCGGGCTTAACGCTACTACGAGTGGGTTCTAATAATAGGTTCCTATTGCACTATATGGCCTTTTTAACGCGTAGAATTCTTCGTAATTTAACGCGTCTTTACTTATACTATACGTTAGTCTCTATTTTAGAGCTGCCTCTAGTGTCTAATTGCCGCCTTATTATGTTTACCCTAACCCTAACGCGCAACCCTAACGCCTATAACTATATATTATTTAGTGCTATAAATTGGCTAGGACGTGTAACTTAGTGTGCTAAATCTATTACTAAAATTTTAGGTTAATTAGACTATAGGAACCTATCGACATGTGGGGTTAACTATCTTTAATATACGGGCTACGTTCTTAGATATATATAGAAGAATTGGCCTAGCGCAGATATTCTATCCCTAACAAAACCAGGGTCCTATTAATATATAGGGCTACATGTTTATGCTGCCCTGGGTTAGGCTTAGTAGACGGGCCATTACTAAATAATAAATCCTCTATTAATAACTATTAACTTCTCTCCCTTAACCCGTGCACCATGCTGCAGAACTAGTCTATAGTAAACTATAGCTTCTTATATAATAACTCGTTCTGCCCTACCCACTCCACATAGCCGCGTAACGTCGTGTTATAATAGATCTTTAGCCTATACGTCCGTAAATCTAATATTTACTATATGGGGCTATGACTGCCGCGCACTATAAACCTGTCTATTATTTATTAAACCTACTATAAATACCCTTTTGGCTAGCCCTATTACTAAATACTATCCCTATTACTCTTGTACGCACTATCGTTGTCTATATTATCTCTTATAAATATATTTAATAATTCCAACGCCTACTGCACTACTATAAACCAGGTAACCTTAATAATAGCTAATAAAATAGGCAGGTACTATTTGACGCCCTTCTACCCGTTCTCCTTTACCCCTAATATAACTAATACACACACTAACGGGCTATCGTACTCTTTACGGGTAATAAACTGGCTTAATAATGTAATATAAAACGCTAAATATAATTTCTTAATACTTAATAACGCATTACGCTTGCCTATAATTCTACCCTTTTTTACCTCCTACTTGGCCTCTATTTCCCCCACCACACTATCTACGTTATCTATTATTATCTTATCTACCTCTCTATTTTTTATTTCTTCTATCTCTTTCTCCTCTTTTACCTCTACCGCTCTTTTTACTATCTTTACTAAAGCCTCCCACGCCTCGCGCTGCCACTAGGTAAACTAGTACGTAGAGCTCTTTTACGCGTGCGCTTGCTACGTTTACTAAAAAAATATTAATATTTACTTCTATGGCTGGGTATAGTCGCTAACTACCTTCTTATTTATATATAGCTATAATAGTGTAAACCGCGTTTAGTGCTTTTCTATTTACATTACTTCTAATCGCACGAATATCCCCGTGCGGTGGATAATAAACGCCTGGCTAAATTACGCTAATCTATTTATAGCCTCTTATATAGCGGCCGCTATAGGCTTCTTTTTGGCTTTAGGCTCTTCTACGCTTATTAATAATTTGGGCCACTCTATGCCTACTAAATATAGTATTTACGTAGTCTATTTTAGTTATAAATTTACTTTATCCCGCGCGCTATCCTAAATTATTATCCTAGCCCGCTTTTATACGTTGGCCCACGCCTTATTTATATTCCTACTAACGCTTACCCACCCGGCCTTGCCGTCCACGGGTTCGGGGGTAAAGTTGGGTTAGTAGACCTTAAAATACTGCAAACCAGCGCCTTAGGCAAATAATCTCTAGTAATAGACAGCTTTATAACCCTACTTATTACGTAACTGTATGCGCTTCCGCTCTATTTAACTAGGATAACTACCTTTACCTACTAGTAACTAATTATACACCTTTTACTAATGCTTTCTTATAACCTCTTTGCTTTGAAATATCTAGTAATATTAATCTGGATCTAATTAGCACATTAACCCGTCCGTATACACTAGTAACTAGCTAATAGGCTTAATAGTCTAACGGGGCGCCTCTAGCTCGCCGGCATACTATATTAAACCGGTCTAGCTACTAAGCTTATCTACTACTAGCTATACTTTCTTGCTACTAAGCCTGTAGACACGCTATAAATGGCTTTTGGCCTGGCTAAGTAAAACCCTATACCTGCATTCTTTGCATATCGCTAATAAATACTTGGGTAAATATTTAAAATACTCGCTTGCAATACTGCTTTTTACTATAATAGTAGGCTCGACGCTACTATAGGTAGGTCCTAATAATAGGTCCCTATTACACTATATGGCCTTTTTAACGCGTGGAATTCTTCGCGACTTAACGCGTCTTTGCTTATGCTACGTATTAGCCTCTATTTTAGAGCCGCCTCTAGTGTCTAATTACCGCCTTATTATGTTTACCCTAACCCTAACGCGTAACCCTAATACCTATAACTACACGGTTTCTAGCGCTGTAAATTAGCTAGGACGTGTAACTTAACGCGCTGAATCTATAGCCTAAATTTTAGGTTAATTAGCCTATGGGAACCTAACTAGACTGGCGAGTAAGTATTTACTAGACTTAGCCTACGTGATAAAATATACGCATAGGAATTGGCCTAGTGCGGATATTTTATCCCTAATAAAGTTAACTATAAAACTAGACTTAGCCCTAACTCTAGTTGCAGCCCTGGATTAGTATAGTATTTAAGAAAATACGCGTTAATATTCTATAACGCTGTGGCATACTTCCTACAAATAAGCACGTAGTATCTTATAAGATAGTAAAGCTCCTTATTAATATTTTTTAGAGATAGTACTACTACTAGTAGCGTATATTAGCTAGCTATTAGGGTGGTTGCTATACTAGAGGTCTGTGTATTCTAAGTTAACCCTAATTATTTAGTACATCACGTATCTCTTTTACACCTTATTAAGCACCTTTTATACCTACTACTACTCTACGCTTATCTTTCGCTACGTGTCCTACCTAATTTTAAGCTGGCGCTTAACCTTTGCGTGTATAGCATGGTTTCTTAAAATAAAAAACTCTATAATAATATAGGACTTACCCTTGCTAGTGCTTTTTTTAGTAATATAAAATATTTATCCTTCCCTCTTTCTTATAATAAGCACCTTACTATCTTTCTCTAGAGTATCTTACGTAAAGATTCTTCCCTCGCCCTTTTTTACTCTCTCTTTTAGCCCGCGCTCGCGCTTTTCTTATATAGCTACTAGTAGAGGTGCTTTATGCCATTTTTCTTTAACTACCTTTTGGCGCCGCGCTTACCTTTATTTATATCTACTATTATATCCACGCTATATGCGACAATTTAAATACGTGGTAAAATCTTATAATTACGTAGCCAACGCTGGCAGGTGCCTATTACGCTGTCTTGGGTTATTACACTAAGTAGGGCGGGTAGAGGCGTTACGTGGTTGCTAACGCCCTGGCTAATAGATAGCATAGAGCGCTAGACGCTAAGGACATAGAGAACTAGCTCCTACACGTAATTACACTATAATATACGTTTTCTCTACTATAAAAGTATTAGGACTACTACCCTCTTTACTAACCCTAATTATTTTGCGCTTGCAGATCCCATACTTGCGTTAATAAATATCCTCTCCCTTAACTAGCTATGCAACGCTATTTGTAGTGCCCTAATTATTTTAGGTAATAATATTAATCCTAAAAGCCAAGCGACATTACCCTTTACTTTTAGTCTAAGTTAAACTAAAGATACCTACACCTAGCGCCTTACGTAGGCGACTGGCTTCTACCTATCTACGCACCTACTTGCCTCCCCCCTAAATAAGGAGGAGCCGCCCTTCCTTCTCTAATCTACCTAGTAGTTCCGCGTAACTAATTACCGCGGACTTAACGTTAGTGCTAGGGATACTATATATTATCTAGTTATGCTTTACGCGCTGGCTAATTGGGCTCTTGGCCTCTTTTACTAGGAACTCTACTAGGCGCTTACTAATAGTGGTATATACAATCGCGCCGGGCTTACGCCGCCGCCTACTACTTATTTTCTTTTATTAGCCATGCTCTACGCGCTGCCTGTGCCCTTTATAGTAAATAGTCTTATACGCTTTAGCACGTGCCATCTCCCCGCGATAACTAAACCTAACTTCTTTATAGATAATAAGTGGACTGGGTACTCTAGTATTAGGGCCTAGTTAAAGATGCTCTTTAGTAGTATAGGCGGTAATAGCGTTAACGCCTCTAACTTCCCCTTTAAAGTAGGATAGATAATGCGATTTCGACTCGTGCGGGAATAGGACGATAGTAGTAAGTATCTACTATAATTAAACTACTTCTAGATACATATTATCGTGTAGATTCTCTAGGTAATAGTAGATAGAGCCACTAGACATTTAAAGATTACGCATAACTATCTACCTTATATATTCTAGTCTATGTGTAATATAGTTATAATGCCCTTTAGGGTAGTCGAGGTAGTGCACTTACATGGTTTTTAGACGTAGTTCTAGAAGTGTAAGTAGTTGGAAACAAAGATATAAACGCCGTTTAAGAGTATAATTACTATTCTCTACCCTATAATCCCCTAACGTCGCCTACGCTACTTCTAGATAAAACTACTAGCCTAGCTATTATTACTAATCCTTCTTTTATTCCCCTCCTCTAGCGTACTACTAGCTTCCATCACAACTCTATTCCTGCGACGATAGTGAGCTACATTATCTTTGTTTAGCTTTTCGCGTTACTGGCCTAACTAGCACCGCCAGCATTAGTTCCTGAATTTATTATGGTTATAACTATCTTATAGTACTGGTAATAGTCGCTTACCGCACTAACCACGTTGGTTAGCTTTATAAGGCAGGCGAATAAGGAAACCTATACGCACAAGACCTATGTATAAAAGTAATAGTTAGGTATAAGGCCTTTACGGAAAGTAAAGGTAATTTCTATGGTGGCCAACTTTATAATAACGCACGTTAGTTATATATACGTTAGCCAGCGGTCGTGGGCAAGCACGCGGGCTAACGTCTTAGTAGATTTATATATACACGCGTTACTAAATACTATCTACGTTTAGTCCTTAAGCTCGCGCTTCTCTAGTTTATTTTCTTAACTAGGCGTTATATGGCGCCACGCCGCGTCTGGCGAAGACAAGACTAATAAGGTTAGGGCGGCTTTAATAGCTATACTAGTAGTAGAGGGGATGGATCCCTGCTTACCCAGCGCCGTCCCAGCCATAGTGGGCACAATAAGTAGATTGCAGGATTTAATTACTAGATATAAAACCACGAGGAAGACTGGAATAAACTTTATAATTACGTTAGGTAAAGATAGTAACGAGGTAGAGATAAGTAAGATAATAAAAAGGATTAGAGAAGATGCAAGTGCGGTACGTCCCTAAGCTTTTTATATACCTCCCTCTATACTATAGGGATAACTACATAAGCCACGGTGGCAGGTTAGTTTACGTGCGGATAGGATGAGATTTATTTAATATCTAGACTAGGCATACGCGGCGATAGTAAAAGCTAGTATAGTAAGAGTATAGCGTCGCCAGGCATTAGTGCAGGAGAGGTATAAAATAGGGGTAAAGAAACGAGGGCCTAATGCGTTACGGGATAGAGGTAGGGGTAGGTGCAATAACCGTGTGTATATAGCGTAATAAAGCTACGAGCGTAAAGGATACTACCTGGTTAGAGCCTAGCGCAATAGGTTAGTAAATATTTATAGAAAATGGCTTCTTGGTTCGCCAAGTGTCTACGGACGTACTATAAAGGGAGTTAGGTTAATAAGGTAGAGATAGTTAAGTAAGGTGCATAGCCAGCTTTTATTTAGTACTAAGTAGATAGTTAAACGTAGGAGTAGGTTTAAAATAAAGGAGTAGGTAGTGCGGGCGGCGTAGGCGTGGTGCGAATAGAAAGGATTAGACGCTAGGTAGCAGGAGATAGTATTATAGTAGTTTTAAAAAAAAGAGGGGATATATACGCGAAAGTAAAGAGCCCGTAACGTGATAATATTTAGCACTAGATTACTATAAAGGAGGTGCGCCCTTTAACTATCCTTAGTTAGCGTATCTTATTTCCCTACTATCTTCTACTTCGCACTAGCCCCTTTATCTAATTTATTTCCTTAATTTAAAATATACGCCTACGTAGCTATTACTATTAGTTCTTTCTTTCTTCTTCTTTTCCTCCCCCTCGCCTCTGCTAGTTACTACAAAGATAAGATCTTGGGGACGGATACGTAGTTTACGTTAGACCACGTTAGCAATGCTATATTATACCTATAAGGTAATCTAGTAGCGGGCCAGGAGCGTAGACTATATATTACTAACCTGGCTATTAGAAACCAGTGGTACTTTAGTATACATAACGCGGGGAAGTCGGGTATAGACGTTTACTAGGGAGATATTAAAAGGTACCTACGCTTGGAGATTAATGGTTGCGGTAAAAAGGGGGGGAAGAGCAGGCAAGGGCATAAAATTAAGTATAAGTATATAACTATAGCCACTTTAACGTCGTAGAAGATTAGGGGGTTAGAGGGCTAATTATAATATCTTGCCATATAGTGCCAATCTAAATAACGGTGTCCGTATGGACGTAGTGTTTATTAACTAGTATCTACTAAATTAATAGAGAGGGGTAATAGGTTGGGCTGCTAAGGTTATCTTTATCCCTATTAAAGGGGGCCCTACCCCCGCCCGACCGCAGCTAGGGACCGAGCAGGCAGAGTAGGTTGGGCTAGGGTTGGCTAGGGTCGGCTAGGCGGGTGCCATTAGGTCTGTTTTCTAAGGGGAAGATAGTGGCTAGGCTAAAAGAGTTAATTCTATAGTAACCGCACGTACACCCTCCTTTACTTTAGGCGAGCCTCTTTCTATTTCTAATTCTAACGCTCTTTCTAACGCTCTTTTAAACGCTCTTTTTAACGCTCTTTTAAACGCTCTTTCTAACACTCTTTCTAACGCTCTTTTAAATGCTCTTTTAAACGCTCTTTCTAACACTCTTTCTAACGCTCTTTTAAACGCTCTTTTAAACGCTCTTTTAAACGCTCTTTTAAACGCTCTTTTAAACGCTCTTTTTATTACTATACTTTTACCTCTTCCTTGCCTAGCGCTCTAGCGAGCCAGATACTAATGTCTACCCAATAATAGGGGCATAGAGGAGATAACGTACGCGGAGAGGCCATATAGGTAGTAGTGGCTTACCTCTAACGTTGTTAAGAGCCGCCTAGGCTATGCCTCCATGCCCGTATTAAAATAGACGGGTGGCTAGGGATAAAAACGGCAACGTAGGCCTACGGCGTAAGTATAATATCCTGTAGAGACGCGGCGTAGTAGCCATAGGTCTAAGGAGAGGAAGACGGCGTAGGAAGAAAAAAGATATTACTATATGGCTCTAGCTCGCATGTAATCCTTCCTCTTCTTATTTGGCCTAAAAAGCTCCCTTTTAGGTATCTGCCAGCCTGCCCTGCATACTAGTTTTGCACGATTAGCCCAATTCCCTTCTACGACACTATAATCCCGGGTAATAATACTATTAAGACGTATCCTTTTTACGGATCTATTTATACTATAAGTAGGCTAAAGAGCGTTAGTCTAGGCAATTAGCGCGACTGCATCCCTATTTAGCTCTAGGTATCTCTTAGTAGACTTAGGCCTATACTACCTATCCTACCTACTCCTACTCTAGTTAGTTGCAGCTGCTATCCTGTACGCGTTATAATTAGTCGTTATTATTATTATTATTATTATTATTATTAATCGCCGAGCTAACCCCTAGGCGTAACCTCTTTAGTATGTCTAGCTAGCTATTTCTTTTCTACTCCGTGTGTTACTATTAGGGGTGGTAGTTATCTCTAGCGTGCTAGTCCTCTAGGCCGTGCTGCACTTTTTAAACCTGGTTACGCTTATCATGCTATTATGTAAGGGATAAGATGGGTAGCAAGTAGGAATAAGAGACTAAGTTAATTATAATAGGCTAAACGGAGAAACTGCTTAAGTAGCAGAATCGTGATCAGTAACTAGTCTACATTAGGTTTATATTATGTAATACCGTACTCCACTCTAATACACCTCTTACAGCACAAAGTTAGCGGAGTGCTATTAAGTAGAGTAATGCAAAATAAGTGGATAGAGGGCCTCCAGTGCACCTCCCTAGGAAGTACTCTATCATGGGACGATAGACGTAATAAGCTTATCCTCTACACTAATAACTTGTGGCGTATATTAGTCATTCCTAGTTGTTTTAAGAATCGCTCGTGCTTGCTACTGTTAGAGAGAGCCTTTATTAATCTATTAGCGGGCATATTAGCAGTTCCTATCTAGGTAACGTTAATATTTCTAGCTTTAACTTACTCGCGGATCCACATCTGATGTACTTTAATATGTCTTAGCTTTGTGTCGAGCTTTTCTTCGTCCTTATTAGCGATAGAGACTGTTTGCTGGTTATCGCAGTATAACGTAGGTCGAACCTCTAGATTAAATCTAATAGCTTTAAAGGTGTTTATCCACTAGGATAACTCAGTGCTAGCAGTTAATAGGGCGAATAGTTTAGCTTTAGTAGTCGATTTAGCAACGGATCTCATAATTTTTACCTTCTAATTAATAACCATTCCATAGAGCTTAAACACATAGGCAAATAAGCTTCGAGTAGTATTAGGATTATTAGCAAACGCAGCATTAGAGGCACTAAAAAATAATAACTCCTTAGCTTCCTTATTATTAATTTAATAAATATAGTTAGCGTTCTTAGAGCGTGCTGTCGTTGCTCTAATTGCCTAGAATTAAAAGTCGTATAAGTACTACCACATAAACTTGGCAGTAGCAAGATGCTTTTAGCTTAGATTATTTAGATAGCGGGCAAGTATTAAGTGCGTCTTTGCCATATTAGGCCAGGTAAAGTATAAGATAAAACCCAGACATCTAACTAGGATCTAATATAGGCGGGTACGCTCCTTATTAGGCTTATCCGTGCTGGGGGGAAGATAAGACTCGCGTAGAGGGACCTTAGGGTGTCGGCTTCCCTAAAGTAGATTGTGATCGTGGCAGGCTTTTACAATATAGGAGTCTTAAATTATCTAGATCTTGCCTTTTGCATAGTCTCTAATAATGCGTATTCCTAGGAACTAACGTAGTTCTCCTAAGCTCCGTGTCTTGTATCGTTTCATGAATTCGCGTTTAAACTGTTAATGATATTGCTAATCGCCTTTGCGGAAAAGGACTACGATATTATCCACGTAGTAGAATAGTATTAGCTTGCCATTAGTAAATAGGCAGGGGATACCTTTTACTTACGTAAAGCCTATATTAACTAGTGTCTTTTTTAGGAGTTTATGCCACAGCGCTGGAGCATCCTTGAGCCTATATAGTGCTCGGCGTAGTCGCATCATATTGCCTAGCCTGTCTCGGAACCCATCCGGAGTCCAGGCGTAACAGAGTCGGGCAAGATACACATTAAGAAAAGCATTCTTAACATCGTACTGGTAGGCAAGGAGCCCGAAAGCGCACATGATAGCGATGAGGAAGCGGAGCGTTCGAGCCGCAAGTGTAGCTGCGTAGGTATTATTCTAAGTTGTCTGTAAATCTCCTCTCACGACTAGTCGAGCCTTGTAGCTAGTTAAGTAGCCATTAGCATCGAACTTGTACGTGAAAACCCACATTAGTGGTAGAGTCTTAGCATTAGGGTAATCCTTTACATTATTCTTTACTCTCTCGAATACGCCTTTGTAAAGCTACTTCTTAATCTCCTTGTCTGTAGCAGCAAACCACTTATTAGCGTTAGGGCGGGATTTAATCTTAGCCTAGTTCTTTGGTGGTAGTAGCAGGCGATTACGGTGAATCTTTTACTCTTTATTTGGGGGTAACTGCACGATGGCTATAGCAAACGTTTACCAGTACAGAGACGCGTGCGTACTAAAGTGGTCCCTAGGCGTATTGTCTCCTCTATCACCTCCTTGACGACGGGACCCTAGAACGATATTATCTATAGTAATATTAGGGTTTGTCCGTCCTGGTGCATTATTCTCGCGGCGGTTTGGCGTAGTATCTCCAGGAGTAATCTCTCTCTAGCCTTTTAGTTGGGAACGATTATGAGTGATAGGTACCAGTGTCTCTCTGGGTGTGGGTAATCCTCTATAGGCCTCCTAATAAATCTGCTCTTTGGTACTATCTGGCCTAGTATCCTCTTCTTTATCTTCAGCATTATCCTTAACTCTTGGTTAACGAAGTGTTATGTTACGATAGATCTGCTTAATAACAGGGTCCTCCTCTTTGTCTAATAAATTAATATTAAGGATAGTAACCACACGTTGTTCCTCCTTAGTCAAAAGCTGAGGTTCTAGCGGAGAATACTATTATTATCGTAAGAAAACGACGTCTTGGGTGCGAACAACCCTATCGCTTCCTAGGACCCAGATACGAAAGATATTTATTCCTTTGTATTTAATAAGCCATCTAGTGATCGCTCGTACTTTAAGCTTGTCACCTTTAGCTATCTTTGTGTTTTAAAATAGAGCCTTTACTCCGATAATATCTACGTGCGCTAGAGATGGCTTTATCTTGCGCATAACTTTATAGGGTGTTTTCTAACTAGTAACTTCTATTAGTAATCGATTGAGTATGTACATGGCCGTTAAGCACAGCTCGTTTGTTAGCGTCTTAGGCAGATTTGCTGCAATTCGCAGTATCCTAGCCATTGTGATAATAAGATTACTAGCCTTCTTAGTAAGGCCAGTTATCTCTTCCGCTCTAATAGCACGAGGCTTAACTGCGATGCCTAGATCTTTAAAGATATCCCAGAGATTAGCAAAGCCTTTCTTATTATTATAACGAATGTACACAATAATGGCGTTAAATTAAGTACGTATCTGTGCTAGTATTTATTAAACGGCGCGTGTAAGAGTCTTCTTCTTCTTATTACGAAGAGTCTTCCCTAAATAGTATCTACTATATTAACACATAGCGTGTAAGAGCTACTTATCCCCGTTGTAGCAAGCTTCGCTAGTCTTTCGTAGTTATATAAGGTTAATGCTAATACGTTTAAAGGGGCGTGTTGCAGGCTCGCGTTGAGGGCGTCGACTAATAATCTTAGAGAGCTTTAAGTTAATGCAACTCTTACATTCCTTCTATTACGGGGCCTAGGGGCTAGTAACGAGCTTAATACTATCTACTGCCTGCTCTAGGTGTTTAATCGCGCGTCGTCCTGCATGAGCTAGCATCTGATAAGCTTTTATAGGGGTGACTTGTAGAGGCTTACGCTCTATATGGCTTGGCTTAGCTAACTTTAATTAAATCGTAAATGTGTATAACTCTAATGCGTTCGGGCGTGTTGCCTTGTTAGAGTTTATAACCCAATGGCCACCCTGCTTATCGAGTGTGCAGAATATGTCCATTGGAGCGCTCCTCAGATAGAGACAGCTACGTCCCGAGTCGAACTCAATACCAACTGATTGGCAACGTGATAGTGATACTACTGACGTGAAGAACGTAGGAATAAGTGCTACCCATGTCATAGTCACTTGACGTTCGCCAGTTAGAGTATCAACAAACAGCTTGACATTTCCCCACTCCTGTATCTGCAGGGCCTGTGTGCCAGCTAGTAGGATGTCGTCTGGTTGTCCCTCTCGGATCTTCTCCCAGGTCTTCGGCCGGTGGTTTGTGACATGTAGATTAGAGCCAGGATCCAGTATCCACTTGTTAATTAATGGCGGCGGAGGTTGTCGAATAGCAGCTATACTAAGTAGAGTAATAACCTAAGTTGCGTTCTAACTACCTTGCCAGTGCATAACTGCTCCTGTTGAGTTTTAAGCGTTTAATAGAGGATAACCAGTGTCTATAGAAAAGTCGTTCTTGTTTATATTATTATTGTTTATAGCATTTGTCTTATCACTAGCTCTCTTCTTAGCTCCGAATAGAGCTGCGCTGAGAGGGTTGCCTTTACCTAGTTTCCTCACTCTGTCAAATTCGGCTAAAATAGCTGGGTCGGGCCTCTATCCAGCGGGTCGGAGAGAAGGCACTACGTAGGAACACTGTCTAAACAAGTGCTGTTCTCCGTAGATATAAGTAACTGTACGTTTCTGGGTGTTGCTGTTGGTGTTTAGACTAGGGCGTCCTAAAACGGCGTACGTTCCAAGTGATAACGCTACAGGGTTTAATGTGCGTCGGAACCGTCGATAGTTCTCTATTAGTCTAACAGGATCTATATACGGGGTTTCGTTTATCTTAGCTCGCGTGATCTCCTGAATTTCGTGCGTAATAAAGGACTTATTAATTCCTCTAATTACTTAAAGAAAGTCCTGCTGTGCTCGATAGTCCTGGACCTTAGGTAGTTTTAGTTTAATTATATCGCGAAGGATAGTAATGTAGCTCTCGTACTAAGCATTTATCTTTTGCCGTTGTGGAGCCTTTTTAATCTTGTTATACTGCTTAAGTAACTCATACTTTCGCTCTGCCACTAACATGCAGAATATCTTTTTGAGTTATATAAGTTATTCGTACGGTGTTTTAGCATCCTTAATAACCGGGATATGCCTACTGGCGATCGTCCTTGTAATCTCTCGTGTTAGGTTATTGAGAGCGTTCTTCTTCTTCTACTATACTGCCAGCTTCGTTGCGTAGAACCTATGCCAGAAGGTGTAGTCCTCTCGTTTAGTTCTCGTGAGTTTGTTTGGTTTAATATCATCGTCGCCCTGGACAATGCTTAAATCTTCGTTGTCCTTTTTAAATGAGCGTAGTAGTCTCTCCTTAGGTTTCTTATTGTAGATTTTCTTGATAGTATCTACTGTCAAATCTGGGTTACAATAGTCCTAGATCTTGTATGCCTCAGCGGTCCTCTTTCGTAGAAAGATCCACTTTGACTAGTCGCTTGGCTTGTTAAGGATAATCGTCTCCTTAACGATTAGCTCGTCCTCTTTGTTACTTAACATGGTAAACTAGAGCTCGTCGAGTTAATCTCCGTCGTGGAAAGCGCGTGTGTAGTAAGTAGGTGGAGTGTAAACTGCAGTCGAATTAAGCGTATACTAGGCTTATAACTATAAGGGATAAGATAGGTAGCAAGTAGGAATAAGAGACTAAGTTAATTATAACAGGCTAAACGGAGAAACTGCTTAAGTAGCAGAATCGTAATTAGCATCTAGTCTACATTAGGTTTGTATCATGTGATACCGTACTCCACTCTAACATATTAGTACGTACAGGACTACACGTGGGAAGAACGTGGCTAACACTGGCTAGGTAGTTAGCCCTGTATTAGAGTAACTTACGGCCTGGATTATTAGTATACCTAGGAGAAGGTTGGTATAAGAGCCAGCTTTCTTATTTTTCCTTCTAAGCCTGTGCTCGGGCATGCTCTTCTATAAGAAATATTAACTAATAATATAGGGACTAGCCTACGCTGTTTCCGCTACGCTTCTCTTAGGCCTACTAACGTTATTTTATAGGGGTAGCTAGTATGCTTATAACGCTTCGCTTAATTTAGTGCTCTTTTATTACTAGAGTCTTAGTCTTACGGGACTCTACGCGTTGCGTAAGGAGGCGAGCTTTATGGCTACGCTTTAAGGCCAGGATAATTAGCAGGTAGCCTACTACCTACTAGGTAACGTGGCGTCTTTTACTATTATTATAGACTTGGGAAGATCTCTCCTCGCACCTATTTATACCTAGAATAGTTAGGACTAGCTATTAGTTATACTTACGCTTAGTAAATGCGTAGGCTTATCCTTAGTCCTCCTCTTACGCTAATAGTCTTACACTACCTGGCTCTAGCTAGGCGCCTACTTTAGAGCCGCGGTAGTGCTTAACCGCCTATAGAGGGTCTAGTAGCGGTTGTGTCTACCTTAGAAGCCTCTACGCCTGTCCTCTCTAGATCTTGCCACGGCGAAAGTAGCCTTGCGCGGAGGAGACGACACGGCTAGCTTTTATTATGCCTTAACGCTAAAGCTAACCTTAAAAGCGTTTAGGAAGACGTTATTACTTAACTACTACTACGTTTATGCTTACGCCTCTAGCTTTCTTTAGATTCTTTTTATAGGGGCTATTGCAACCGCGTGGGTTGCGTTTATTATTTTAAGCTTTTTATCTAGTTACACCTTTAATATTTATCGCGTTACCCCCGTGCTAGATTTTATATTCCGCCTAAGCACCCGCGTGGACATGGTTATTAGTATATATAAGGAGTTACTAGAAAGCGTTGCTTCTCTACTCTCTTTTCTTTATAATATTTCTACCCTGGCCGGCGCGCGGGTGCACGTGTACGTAAAGATATTTCTTATAAACCTGGCTACTATAAAGTAATAAACTAGCGCCTACTAGGTTATTCTGCTCCCTAACGTAGGACGTAAAGGAGAAATCTACCTATACTATATTCTCTCTTGCTAGGACCTACTGGCTAAGTACACGCTATTTGTTTAAGCTGGCATGCATAATAAGGAGGCTACCCTTTAACGTATATAATTCTACTTCTATCCTTGGCGGACTGGCATGCTAAGCTTAGGCTTTATTAGCTATAGCGTAGGGTGTAATAGTATAGATCTATAGGGGTAGAATAATAACTTTAGTATTATCCCTTACGTATACGGGCGCGTATACTAGAGGCCGTGCGAAAGGATTCTCCTAAGCTATAAGGGCCAGTTTATTATCTTAGTAGAATATATTTATGGGACTAAGCGGGGCCTGTACCGCGAGTTGCACGCCGCCACTATTAATATAGGTAGTTAGGTATATAAGAAACCCTACTTATAAGGTAGGAAGAATAGTATAAGCGCGCCAGTTCTTGGGTATATATTAGAGTGGCTATAAAACGTCCTATTCTAGTGTTTAGACATAGACGTAGCTTAGAAGTGTCCTAGTCTACTAAGCGAGAGGAGGAAAGGAGGTAGTATTAGTAACTACTAGTGCCTAAATAGGTAGGCGCGGGAGGACCCTGGCCTCTTACCTAATATACTTAAGACCTGGGTGCTAAGTTTCTATATAATAAACTATAGCGATATCTTAACCTTTTCGTGTCCCTCTTTCTACTTTCTTAGTTTAGTAGGCAAGGGTAGACTTATCCTATAGAAATACTGGCTCCTACTATTTTGGCTTTCTAGGATATAGACTACTTTGCCTCCTTACTTACTATATAAGGTGCTACCTACGCCGCGCTTTTAGCCTCCTTTTAGTGTTTTTCACGCCACGTAAGAAGTGCCCTGGAATTAGGGTACTATTTACCCAGCTTGTAAGATAATATAAATCCGTGTCCTACTATTTAGCACTATAGCATGGTTTTATAATAGGGTACGTTATTAAATCTTACTACGCTACCTTCCTCTATAGCGCCTATAGTGCTCTACGCTTCTTTAATATAAATTAGTACGCTTACGGCACGGCGTAAAAGAATCTATTTTTTTTTACTCTAGATAATAAGCACACCTCTCGTATAGAGCTTTTATATATAGTTTATAGAGAATCCTAACCCTATATAGTATATAGTAGCGTAGCTTCTCCTATCTATCCACGCTGCTCGCTAACAGGATTCTTAAAATAATAAGCTATCTACCTCGCCTGGCAACGCTACTCCCTTAGATTATGCCTACTATAGGCTTAAACGTTCTCCCTCCTTCGTAGACGCCTAGTCCCTTAGTAGTATTAGTAGCTAGGTTTATTACTACTCTTATAGCTCTCTTCCTCTACGCGCTACTTTTATTTCGATATATTAAAAAGCGCATGTAGGCTCGACGTTTTACCACGTAGCGTTAATACTCTCTACCTATACTAAAGAAGGATTACTACCTACACACCATGCTAGTTTCCTTATTAAAAACCAAGACGGCGCACGGTGCGGCCACGCCTAGCCGCCTAGCTCTAGCCCGGCCGAGCCCTTACTATAGAATCTTTACTATCTTCTAAGGCGTAGAGGCCCTGGCCACTATCCCATTAGTCGGTTCGGGGACGAGGATCGACCCTAAAGGCGCGATATTACTAAGTAGTGGCCTAGACGCGGAGGGTGCTTGGCCCAAACCCTTATAGCGAGTCTAGACTAGGCGGGGTGGACTGTTAGAGCGGTGGCTATAGTATAGTTCTAGTAGTTATAGTAGCTAGTACTCGCGGACAACCTCGTGGTAGAGTTTTCTTAGTAGAGAATAGCTAGGAGAGGATATGGGGCGTGGGCCTATAGCAGAGTCGGTCTAAGTAGCAGCGTATAACTATATAGTATTATAGCGTCTACCCTCGCGAGGAAGTTGGCATGTAGTGTAAATAAAATATAAGAGTATTTTTTAGTAAACGACGGCATGCCTACCTGCTTAGGTAACGATAATAACCCCAGAACTAACGTAGAAAAGGGAAGATAAAAAAGAAAAAAAAGAAAAAAGGTAGTAAGGGCTTCTCTCTTTAGATCCTCTAGTTCCCGCAGCTAGGAAACCCCCTAACGCCAGGCCCTTAATATAGTAAGGCTTTTCGTGTAGTTATTTACTTAGCCCCTTACTAGTATATATACCTAGTAGGCTTAGTATCCTATTACTAGCTGCCTCTGCCCTTACGCCCTTTCTTTTATAGTAGGGCTATAGTGCTAGACGCCTAGATTCCCTTTTTAGTTAGCTAAAAAGGCGCGGGCTGGCGGCTTTCCTACGTGCTGGCTATACCTTTATTTAAGGTATAAGTTAGGGCGTGACGCTACCTACGCCTCTTATTTATAATTTTATAAATACTCTCTCTTTCTTTTATTATTTTAAAACGCCGCTTGCGCCTCTTATCTTTATAACGCTAACCTTTCTTTCCCTTTCTTTTTACTAATAATAATTATGGCTATGTTGGCACGCGTGCGCTAGACGTACTATTCTTTAGCTATAAAACTATGCCTATAAGGTAGAGGGCGTAGGTAGGGTAGCTCTATTCTAACTATTCCCACGATGGAGCGAGTGCGGCGTTTAGGACTACTATTTAGTATATAAGATAAGACGGGGTATCGCTGGTTAACCACGCCGTCCGTAGTACACCTACACCTACTACGCTATCTATAAAACACCTACACTTATACCTACACCTACTATGCCTAACCCGCCGTGTACTTACCCCTTCCTAGTAACGCGAATAGTTTAGGCCTTGCCTACACGGAGGCTGCCTATAAAGCCCACAACGATACTTTACATGGATAATAGGCCGGTAATTACGTATATTAAGCTAACACCTACTACTATAGAGGACCTAGACTATGGTTATTATTATGGCTTGTTACTGCGTCTTGCCCTACACTACCTCTAGCCTACCTATAGCGTTAATTATTGGGTTTATTACGCTAGCTATGGCTATTTTTCTTTACTTACTACTTCTACTCTATTGCGTTTACCTGCGGATACCTAGCAGGCGCCTGACTACACGGTTTTAATCCCCCCCTACCCGTGTCTAAAAAGGATTATCCTATAGCTACCCTCTAGACTAAACCTGCCACTATAAAGTAGCACGTGGCTACCCTCCTGGCCCTAGATCTAGCTATTTCCCCTATTACCTGCCCGAGTTTTCTTTTTCGGCCGACGCACCACCAGCACGCGAGAGAAACTAGCTTAAATCTAAAGAACGCTTGGCCCTAATTATTATAGCTAGGCTATAGTGCCAAGAGGGAGCGCGTGCCAGCGTAGTAGTCGTGGCCTAGCACCTTTAGCCAAGATAGTAGCTAGTACTTATAGCTTAGCTCGCGGTGGACTGTCTTTAAGAAGGATGGCCTAAAAAGGCGTCTTAAGTGTAAGCTAAGAGCAAGCCTAGGGCTAATAATTAAATTAGTCCTAATAGTGGCATGTAGGTATATAGTAGTGTAGCTATTTACGCGTGCGTATAAAACTTAATAAGGCGTGCTTAGCATAGTAGGGCCCGACGATAAGAACCTATAACGCCTAGGCACTATAGTGTGGCCGTAAAAAGTTTACTAGGCTATCTAGGCATCCCTTACCTCCTCTATAACGTTACAAGTAACGGGGTACTAGTTTAAAAGGTGGACAGGTGGACTAAAGGTTTAAAAGCTAAATAGGTGGACTAAAGGTTTAAAAGCACTTAAGATATAACGTATAAAAAAGCCCCTATTCGCCCCCATAGTGCCTACGTATAGTACGTAGGTTAGTAACGTAGCTAATTATTACCGCGCTTATTAGAGGTTGCATACTGCCAAGGGGTACAGTAAACCAGGTAGTAGAATAAATAGGATTGTATTACTATTAAGTAGAATAAAGGTGGAGGGGGGAAAGTATTAGAAGAGGAGGAGAAAATAGTTTAAAATAAAAGAAGCACGCTCTTCTATTATTTCTCTATATACTAAAGTAAATAAGCTACCTAGGACGTTAGCACTATTTTATTTTATTTTATTATTTTCTTCCCTTACGTGCACACGCCTAGCGGTCTTAGTATACCCTTACCCTTTACCTCTACCACGGCCTTATACTATACCGACGCCATGCCCTGGTACCTAATATCCGTAGGGTGGGTCCTATTAGGACCCAGACTATCCTTAGTAACGTTTGGATATATATTACTAAGTACGATACGCTGTCCTTTGCGGCGTCTCGCCTTTATAATAGCGTGGTACTTAGGATTTATAATCGTCCTAATACGGTTATTGGCTGTGGGATCGGCGTTGGGCAAGAGGGTAAAAAGTATAATAGTTACGTAGTGGATCTAGTTAAAGAGTCTCTTTAGAAGTTTATCTATCTATTAGTTAATAGAGCCAAGGGGATATTAGAAAAAATTACTAAGTATATTATTTATTTCTGCGCTACTTTATGCTTAGCGTCGCGTAGGGGACTATTTACATAAGGTAGGCCTTACTTAATTAGTATAAGGTAGGGTTAAAAGCGGAGGTCCTGCTTAGCGTGCATGGCGACTTAATGCACTAGGGTACCTAGATAATTTTTATTTTACTATTTAGGTTATGGCTATTAGTACTATGGTAATAGGGGCGAGGAAGTGTAGATAAACGCACTCTATCCTTTATATTACCTAAAAATACTATGCCTACTATATTAACTACTATTTCTATATATTATAATATGTGCTGGAGGTGCTTATAGTACCTATTTTTATTACTTAAGCCCTGGCCGTAAGTAATAGATGCGCCAAGAAGGAGGACGCGTAGTAAAAGTAGTTTATAGTTACCTTAGGGTACATGTGGCGCACGCTCTATTATCTTAATGTCTTAAGAAATAGTCTACTTTAAAGGGGAAACCCGAGAGGTTACGCTGGCTAAAGCAAGTTATAATAAAGAAGCTAGTAGGTAGTAAAATATGGCTGGTTTTCCTTCCTGTGTGCTGTTTAGTACGTGTTAATAGTGGTATAGGGTGTAAAAGGGGTTACTGGCACCCTAGGGCTCCGCCTAAGCAGAGTTAGATAGTAAGGTCCTAGAATAGGTGGAAACCTGCAGCATAAATAAAAGGGCCTTATATATAAACGAACAGGCGCGCTACGTTTTCTATATAGATAAAGATTAGTAGGGTTTATAGAGCTACTTTATATATTCGGGTTGCATACTCCTTAAAATATTAAACACCTTATCTAGGCTGCTTATGCTATGTAATAGTCTTACTACTATACCTAATCGCTAACGTGCCGCCTATGCCTCCTTAGCTATTCCTAAGTGTTAGGTACGCCTCCTCCTAGATTATGTTACTATAATAGCTACGCCGTTAGGCCATTAGCCTACGCTAACGTCTCTTTACCGCCTTAGATAGTAATGCGTTAAAACGTAATACGTAGCCACTAGACGTGCTAGGGCACTAGCCACGTAGGCATTTTTTTAGTCGAGTTCCTCTCTTTCCTAAGTAGTACGTGGCCCCCAAACAAATTCCCCTTTTAGGCTAAGTGTACTAATTTTGGTCTGGGATGCTAGCCAACACTTTTTATTTATACTAAACGCTATCTTTTTAGGGTTAATAAGCAAGATAGGTCTCTCTGCCTAAAGTAGTAAGTGTAATAGATACTATACACTATAGTTAGACGCTGCCTTTAGGGCCTCCGTATTAATATATTACTTGGCTATTTTTTGCTATATCTTAACACCACCGTTGTCTAGGCCGAACCGTGTATTTATATTACTAAATTATAGGGGGGCGTTCCTTTATTGTAATTATTAGATAAGGCGCTGTTAAGATTACTAAGCTATAATTAGATAGATCTTACTATAAGAATATTTATACTAAACTTAGACTTATCGTCCGCTTTAGGCAGCATACGAATAGTATCGCCTACTATAATTTATTTACTTTTAGTATAGATCCTATGGCAGAAGATGTCTGTCTTAGGCCACTTGCCTTAAAAATAGTGTTTATCTATAAGAGATATTAGGGCTATAATAGTAAATACGTTTTATATAGTAGCATGCCGCTCTTGCTTTATAAGACTACTAATATACTCTTACTATAAAAAGAAAGGACAGGTATATTTAGGCTAAATGTACGTATACCACTTTAATAAAGACTTATCTATATTATTAGGATTTAGAAGTGGTTCCACGCGCA
This sequence comes from Bimuria novae-zelandiae CBS 107.79, assembly GCA_010015655.1. Lineage (NCBI taxonomy): Eukaryota > Fungi > Ascomycota > Dothideomycetes > Pleosporales > Didymosphaeriaceae > Bimuria > Bimuria novae-zelandiae. The sequence continues at coordinate 34,894 of ML976816.1, forward strand.
CGAGAGACTTACCTATATACTACTAATCTTTACTAATACCCTCTAAGGCATTATTATTAGGGCCTTATCCTACTAATTTAGCTTCCTATACTAGTGTTTTCTTATAACGCTTGCCCTATAGATCCTAGAGTTAATACTCCTCGGTTTTCTCCTTTAGGCGAATCTTGATATCTGGAGGTAAATTTCGAACCTAGAGGACTAGGTCTCTGGCCTAAGGAATCTATTAAGGATTGTATTATAGCTTTTCTATCTAGCTAGGAACGAGCTCTTAGTTAGCACGCTACTTAGAGCTTAATAACTTATAGTTAACCTTATCCTAGCGTACCGTGTCGCTTTAGCTTATTAATAAGGTTACTATACACGTTAGGCGTGCCTTTTCTATTTACACGTACGCCGTTGATGCCAGCGCTAACTACTTTAGGGCGACCTACTACTTTATAAGGCGCTTTTATAACAACACTATTAATATAAGAACTAGTAGTATAAACGTTAAGCGCTAGTTGCTTAGAGCTTTTATAGCTTACTTTTTAAGCGCTTAAGCAGCTCTTAGAGCTGTCGCTAAAGTATAAGCTTATAGTCTTTAAGGTAGGCCTACTAGGTAGGATAGCGTTACGTCTATTATAGATTATGCACGGGCATCTAAACATGTCGCTATTATACTCTATTATGTGCTTAACGTGGGGATAAAAATAATTAGGTAAATTAAAATACTTATAACTACTAAACCCGTAGGTGTATAGTTAGTTTATATCTTTTATAAAGTAGGGAGCAATACTTTGCGCATGTCTTAAGTAAGCTAAAGAAAGATTCTTCTTTTTATAAAGATACTATATTTACTTTATACCTAAGAGGCTTGCCTAGGAGGCCTAAATAGGTATTTATCCTTAATTCTATTAGCATGTGGGCGTTTGTAAAGTGCATATCTAAGTTATTTAAGGTCGTAATTAAGTTCTACCTTAGCTTTACCTCTATCTTAAATCCGCTGCTGACCAACGCGCTCTAGATATAGAGTTAAAAGGTTAATAATTATATAGAGGGAGTTCTTAGAAGGCCTGTAAGTAAAATCCCCGTTAGATCTAGACCTTAGCAGCGTAATAACTTATCCTTCTTGCCCTATTACTAGCTTGCTTTGCTATTCCCACAGGCCGTGGAAAACGCTTAAGCTTTAATAGTATATATTTATAAGTAAAGGCGTATGCGCTCGTGCTAATCCGTGTTTAAGTTTTACGTTTAAATACTACTTAATGGCAGGCGTTTAGTCGAGGTAGGTGGAATGGATTCTAGCCATGGCTAAGTAGTAGGTAGGAGGTGGGATGATTCTTCGCGAGAAGGGAAGCAGTTTATAGAGTATAAAAATAAGTAAAGAGGTAAGGCTAACCTACTACTACTATAGGATATTATTATGCTGGACTAAGCAAAGAGGCAAGGCTAATCTACTACCACTACTATAAGATATTATTATACTAGACTAAGCGAAGAAGAGCTAAGGCTAATCTACTACTACTACTATAAGACGTTATTAGGCTTAACTAAGTAGTATAAATATACTATCGCTTTTGCTCCGCTCTTCTCTAGCTAACTTGGAAACTTAGGTAATACGCGTTAATGTTTTTAAAAGGTCTTTAGTCGCGCTAAAAGTAGCCTCTACGCGGATTTCTTCTCCCCTAATTATAGCGCCTTACTCCTGCGTAAACGCTACTATTAACCCGTTTAGTTTGTCTAAACTTAAGCCTTTAATTCTCTCTTGCATTAATAGTGTAGGAGGCATTCCTTACTTTTATATAGGTAAGAACCCCTTAGCGCCCGCGCTTATCCGCCTAGTAATCTAGTACTCTACTATCTTGTCCATACCCTGCATGCGCAGTCCTCGCCGTCTACACGCCTTTATAAGCGTTATTATCTCCTAGGCCTAATCGTGCGTACCTGTTCGGCCAGAGTGTTAGTGCGCTTAGTAGATAAGACTATAGACTATCCTGGGTAGTTTCTTAAATGGCAATCTAACTATGCTGGGGTCCGTAAAGATAGTTAAAAACTATATTATTTGCCCTCGTAAGCTTTGCGTGTGGCTTTCTTTAGTAGACATAATTAGTAACTTATTAGATAGGTATGGCAGGATCTAATGCGTTAGGCGGACTAGGTAAAAGAACTCGTTTAGCTACCTGTTTGCGCACTACTGGCCTAGCTGGCTCTCTATAAACTTAAAGCTCTTCTATAGGATTAAATAAAAGGGCTTAACTCCCTATCCTGCCTGCTCTAGCTCGTCGTCCTAGAGGAAGAGAAATTCTAGTAGCTTATTAACTACTAAGAAGCGTATCTTATTACCCGTGACTATATATGGCGGCGTAGCTACCCCTTTGTCTAGGAACATGTGTTTTATTCCTTTATAGTAGAACGCTATATTACTGTCCTGCCTTAGCGTAGCGCCTAATAGCTTTAGATAGCTTTTATACGCGGCGAGCATGGCTGCCTAGATATTAGCGTTAAACTACTCTAGGTAAAGGACATGTAGATACTTTAACTAGGTTTAAAGTAGTTAAGGGTGCTATAGGACGTAGTGCTATTAGAACTATCCCGTTACTTAGTTAAACTAGATAAACACGTCCTATAGGTCCTTAACTACTCGCTACCTGCGCTTATACTTAGCATGTATTAGCACGTTCCTAACGAGCATGTTATCGCTGTGCGGCGGAACCAACTACCTTATTATTTAGCTAAACTTGGGCAGGAACCAGCCTAGGCCATACTTATTTACTATTTCCTGCATGCCAAGGCCCTCTTTTATAATAAGATATTACCCACGCCTCTATTCCTAGCGATTCTTATATAGTAGCGACTCTCTCGCTAGTAAATTACTATTATAGTAGAACTAGAGCGCTCGCAGTGTAATTACTATAATTATAGTTTTGGGTAATAAGTAGGTCCTGGCGGTATACGCGAGCGTGTGCTTAAATAGGAAATAGTACTTATTTATCTAGGCGTAGAGAAAGCCAAACAGCTCTAGTAAGGGGATAATATAGTAAGAGAGCGGCGGGTTAGCGTTATTAATACTATTATTATAAAGATCCTACTCGCGCTATTACTTGCACATCTTATCTATTATAGTAAGAGAGACTTAGTACTCCTCCCGGATCCCGTATAACTTCCTCTAGTTGTCTTAGAGGTTAGAGAATATATGGCTCTTACTATATAGGTAGGCACTCTTATAGACCTTCTCTAAAAAGGTCGCGCCCCCACCCTACTACTATAGTAAGCGAATGTAGCCAGAATCTAGCGCCAGATTCTCCACCGCCTGGTTGTTAAACATGTATACCTTAGAATCATTAAAGGGCGTTTTAATGTTGGCGTAAAACTATAAATATACTAACTTATTTATATTCTCTTAGCCGCGCGGCACGCTTAATAGCGTCTAGCCTATTAAGTCTCTTGTCGTGGCCTATGAGTAGGTTATTACGTAAGGACACCCTCTTACCTACTTACTATTATTTAGTAGCTTTACGCGCGTGCGGGCGTACGACTCTAGGTAGTATTACTTTTAAAGATACGTCTTTACCTTAAACTTGTTTAGGACGGCGTTATACAGGTAAGCGTAGTCCTTAGATATAATTATCTTGGTAATATTTATAAAGGTCCTGTCTTGGCTATAGAACTATAAGTAAGTAGCCTCTACCCAGACATTCTTCTACCGCCTGTACGTAGTAATTAAATTATTTATTATATACGCTAGCTTAGTGTTCTTCGCGTGCATAAACAGGGTAGCGTTATTAAACTAATCTAACTTAGCGTTCTTGGCGATCCGCTTAAGGATAGTAGTTTATAGTAGATTAAGATATTTATACTATAGCCTATACTCTAAGAGCTGCTCCCGCGCGCTCTCTTTTTGCTTTAACGTCTTTATTAATACTATAGTCACGCCCCTGCTAATAGTGTCTTTAAAGGCGGGAAGGTATAATGCTAGCGTTAAGTTATTTACTATTTTACCTATAGCTAGGAGTAGCATGGCGTCTAGCCAGAGCTACTAGTCTTACTTACTTAGGTACGTACTATACTCGTACTGGTTTTCAACGTAGAGCTCTAGAAAGAAAATAAAGATTAGTAGTAACTTAGTACTGCCTATAATTAAACTAAAGTAGTAGTAAGATATTTTATATAGTGGTAGGTTCTTCGTCGCTAGTTTACCTTAACTATTATACGTAGATACTATTAGACTAAAATATATATTAGCGTTAAGGTTTAGAATTAGATGCGCCTAAGGGTGCTAGTTAATACTATTTTAGGTAAACCCTAGGCTACTAGGAAAGTAGTAGATACTATTTATATTAAACCTAATCTTAGCACCTTATCTTTTCCTGCTACTATTATAGTACTATTATAGGTATAGGTTGCGGGGTAGCTTCTCGTTAGCCATACTAATATTCTTAGGGAAAGCTATGGCACTCGTGCCCTCGAACGCAGCCTTTAGATTTAGGCCCTTAGGCAGAGCTAAGGGCTTTATTAGCTTTAAATTACTAAGGATATCTAGTAGAGGCGTCCCCTATCGTGCACCCCGCGAAGCAGGCGCGTAATATCCTTAAATAACGAGTATACTAAGTGTACATTAGGGCGCTAATAATATTTCTAGTAACGTTTATTTACCTCTACATGCTCCTCGTGTATATAGCCTTAGAAGTTCTATAGCTACTTAGCGAGCTTATATGCGGTTTGCTTAGTGCGTGGCGTGGGTAGACTACCTACTTTAGGTGTTAATTACGCCGGCGATGCTGCTTGCCTGGCTACTAGGCTTATCACGTTTCTAGGCTAACTAAAGGGTAAGGGGAATATAGTTACTAGTATTTCTTACGTGGCTACCTAAGGCGTGCTGCTATTACTTAATGGCTGTGCCAGTTAAGGCGTACTATTATTAGATAGTGGGGGTAGTAGTAGTGGCATGCTATAGTAGGAGAATAGTTACGCTAGCTACGCCGTGTTGCTATTCTTAGAAGGCTATCTAAATATAGATTTAACCTAAGATAGTAGTGTATTACTCTAGGCTAGGAACGTCTTACGTTAACTACTTTTTTAAACTAAGAATACGCTACGCTAGCTGCGTGCTTAGGGACTCTTTAAAGTCTTTAATAAACTATTAGTAGCTTTAGCTCGCGTAGGTGTTAATATATTACTAACACTACGCGTGGTTCTAATAGGCCTGTCTATAGCAGCCAGCTTCTTAATAATAGCCGCTATAGATAATAGCTATAGCTTACTACCTACCAAATCCTAACTTTGTCTTACCGTGTTATTATTACTACTATTCTGTACTTTTGTTCGCCTCTCTATATCTTTTATATATACTAGAACTGCACTTATGCTTGCACGTACTTGCGTAATCCTAGCCTATATTTTAAGTAGAATACTAGTAGCCCTTATATCTCTATCGCTTATCTATTATAGTATATATTATTTATACTTAATACGCTTATTTATCTGTTCTCTATCGCTTACTCTAAGTTTATTAATAACCGCCGCGGCCTCTATGTTGTCTACTACTAGCGACGCAAGAGTAGATACTAGTATATATATATTTTTATCTTCTAGTAACTTATTTAACTAGATAAGAGAGTCGTGCGGGATAGGAATATTATTACTAATTTAAAGACTAAGGTCTACTATAGTGTTTATTAGTATGCCAAGGGGTGCAGGTTCGTAGTAAATAAACTTAAGGGGAGCCTAACCCTGGCGTTAGCGTTGGTATCGCTATTGGCAAAGACGTTATGCGGCTTCTATCGCCTTATCTTAGTTCTAATACTTTTTAGGTCGACCTCTAGGCATAGTAGATTATGTTGTAGGATATAATAGACGTTTCTTAGTTCTATTATAGTATATAGTATGCATTACTAATCTATTCAATTTGGGTTAGCGTATTTGCTAATTTATTTATTATCTTTAACGCGAATAACTCCCTAATCACAACCCTAATAAAAAATTAGAAGAGTACATTCGACGCGTATACTTATTCTCTATAATTTCGTATAGGGAATAGTATTCTCTAAGCTCTACTATCGTATACTATACGTGCTGCTAATTTATTTAATTCGGGCTAGCGCCTTCGCTTCGCACGCCTTACCAAATCGGGTTTTTACTTTATAGCTATACTGTCTTCGACGTAGATAACTCCATAACTATAACTATAATAGAAAATTAGAAAAGTGCATTCAATTTGCATGCTTATTCTCTATATTTTAGCATATAAAACACGAAAAATAATTTCTCATGATTTTCTAACCTTAACCCTACTTTTTACCTTTATAACCCTAACCCTAATACTTTTTTTTAACTTATATATATATTTCTCCTCCCACTTATATAATTATTTTATATACTTGTTATTATTGTTTTTAATATTAACAATTTTTTTATACACTATTATATTATTATTTTATATTTTTTCTTATTTCTAATTTTTTTAATTATTATTTTACTACTATTTTAAACTTCTTACTACTATTTTTCTTAACTTTTTATATTAATTTTATTATATTATATACATATTTATATTATATATTAATTTTATTAAATACCTTTATTATAAACTATTTATTTATTATTAATTTACTATTTTTACTATATTACTACTTTGCCTTTTACTTTATTTATTAATTATTTTTATAATACTGTACTTTTTTTATAATATATATTTTTATTATTATTCCACTTTTTTTTTATTTACATTTTTTTATATATAAATTTTTTTTATATATAGTTTTTTTTAATATTATATATAAAATGTTATATTTTCCTTTTAAGCTTTTTTCTTTTTATAGTTTTATTATTATTATACCTTTTTACTTTTTTATTCTTTTTACTTTATACAAAACTTAAAATATATAGCCAAAATATATATAAAATTATATATTAATAAAAAAACCTTTTTTATTTTTTCCTCTATACCCCTACTCTCCTAATAATCGGGTGATCTAACAAAACTCAGCCACTAAACGGTTACTCTCTACCGAATCAAATGCCTGCTTTGTCCCTAAATATCGAACCAACCTATCTATTAACGATCTATCAACCCTCTCACGCAATAATCTATTAACCTAACGATTTTTAATAGAATCCTCGCTGCCATGCACGATCCCTATTAATCTATCTACTAAAACACTATAATACTAGCATTTACCGCCTGTTGCCTGCCAATAACGCCCTTATTTATTCTCCTCCTATTAATGGCATATCTCCTGTGGCACCCCGCACTAAAAATAACCTAAATACGGCTTATACTAGATCTGCTACTCTATTTTCTTAATTAGCTCCTTTGCCTACTGGCTCTCTACTCGCTAATATTACTAAATATCGTGTGCGCTCTATCTATTACCTATACCCTTATATATTCTACACTAATTTACCTACTACGCTAATTAACTACGTAACTATTCCATGCTAGCGTACGCCTTTTACTAGTCCTATATAAACCTCTATTACGGACCTTATCGTGTCTACTCTTATTATTAAAACGTACGCTATACTGCTTCCCTCTTAGTCTTCCTCTTTACTTTAATTACGTCTATCTTTTCTCTATTACTATTATTCTTGTCGCTACCCTCCTTGCTTTCCTCCTCTTTTGTCTCTTTACCTTTTTTATAAATATTATATTTCTCTTCCCCCTCTTCGCACCCTACCCGTTCTACTTCTTTATAATCTAAATACCCGCCTAACACTACTTGCCTGCACGTTGCCGCCTTGCCTTTTTTTACTAATATTTATACTAACGCATGCTTCTTCTCCTCTTACTTATTTTTAGCCGCTCGCTATGCCCCTTCCTGCATAATTATAACTACCTTACTCCGTACTCTATTTTATTCTACCCAATCGCTCTCCTGCGCGTAATCTAACACGGAAAATAACTAATTAATATAGACAATACACTAGATATTAAAAATATTAACGCCTATCCCTAACGCGCTCGTGGCTATAATAACCTGCTTATTACCTAATATAAAATTCTCTAACATGCTTACCTTATTAACGGTGTCGTGGTAATACGCATGGCACCCTAACTACTACGCTAATGCCTTAACTTTACGTACTAAATTATTATATATTATTACCTTACCCTGCCTATACTTGCGTAACTTCTACTGCACTACGCCTAATATTATTTCCTCTACCTCCTACTTCTTCGCTGCCCTTCCTACCTTAATTACCTAGTATGCCACGTTCGTCCGCGCCGTCTCTACCTAAAACACCTTAACCTAGTTAGGATTAAAATGCATCCGTTAGAATAACTTATCCTCTTCGCTAGGCGGTAATATTACTATTAATAATACTATCTACGTCTCCGCGGCCACTAACTTGCCTAACTGCTATATCTACTTACGGAACGTGTACTACCAATTTAACACAATGTGGCACTTATTAATTATAATTTAGTCTAACTACTATATTACTCTTAAATAGTTTACGAATGTAGTAAACCCCTGCGTAATAGTTAACTTAGACGTTACTAACACTATTGCGGCTACGTTAGGCGGGTGCCGGCTTTCTTACGCTACACACGATATCCCTAGCTTCCTACACTACTATATTATATTGCCTTATAATATAATTAACGGGATAATAATAATGGTCGTGCCGCCCTGCTTAGCCCACGCTAGTAATATAAATAACATGCTCTTATTCGCCCCTATTAGCATCCATAGTTGCTAATAATTAAGCCGATTAAGCCTTAGCAGTCGGCTTGGCTTAAGGCTTATAATAAGTACCCTAAGGCTTGGCTTAATCGGCTTAATAGAGGTTTTAGGGTTAGCTTAATTAGAAAGCTTAATAGAGGCTTAATAGCTTAACGATTGGGTGCGTATTAGATAAGGTTTATATTAAAAATTACTCGCTATGGCTATCCCTATCCCAATTGCCTAGCTAGTATATTAAATCTAGCTCTTTATCTGTCGTACGTCGCGTAGGGTTATGGCCTTTGCCAAAGCCAGCCTTAAGCCACCTCCGTACGCACTATATAGCCACTAATAACTATAGTAAAATCGCGTGTCTTTAAGGCTTAAGAAGGTTGCCAAGCTCGCTAAACATGCGCTTACACTTATAACTAGAGGCTGGAATAGAGATAAGGTTAAGGGCCATGTAAGCGAGGTTCGGGTAGCAATTATGCAATCCTACCTAGTATTTAATAGGGTTATTAGTAGCTTTAGAACCTTTCTTTACTCTCGGCTCCCACTTTTTCTATCGCTAATATTCGTCTAGGTCGCTATTATTAGCGGCCGCTATTGCTACTATTACCTTAGGGTTAATAAGGGCGTTAATAGCGTTGTTAATATTATTACTAATAACTATAGGGCGTCTCACCGCGGTAGGGCGCGCTACTAAGCCTTTATACTTACCCTAAAGCGCCTAAAACGCGATGTTGTTGCTAGTAATCCAGTTAGGCCTATTAGCCCAGACAGTCTCGCAATAGTTCTTATAGTATAGGTGGAGTATTATGGCGGCGTAGTACGCAGGTAAGTAGTTAAGCTTAGAGTAGTATTAATTAGCTTTCGCCCAGGCGGCGCGTAGGTTAATTACGAGGTAGTCTTTAGGCGCTTCTTTATAGGCGTTATAGTTAATAGCCTTATAGGCCTTAACACGCTGCTCGTAGTACGAAAGTATATACTTAAAAATAGGTATAATCTTAGTAATTACGCCGTAATGGCTACTCTTAGGAGGGCTATTAACGTCGTTAGCGATTTTAACACCTTTGCTACGACCCTTAAGGCGCTTTATTATAAGCTTTAGCAGTTACAACACTTTAATATACTTAGTAACCACGGCCTAGTTAGTAGCTAATAGCCTATTAGATCTTATCCAAGGCTACGCGTTAGGCAACTTATTATAGTAACTAGCTATAAATATATTCTTATTATAGATACGGCAAATATAATAGGTAGCGTACGCGTTAATAGTAGGTTGCAATTTAATAGCGCGCTTAAAAGTAGAGTAGAATAAGTTTTAGTAAGTAATAATAGGCTTTACTAGCTCTAATATTTTACTACGCGCCTCTATAGGTAGCTTAGCGTTAGTAATACGCTAAAAGTTATTAAAAAGCTCATACTACTAGGGCGTTTTAATATGCCTAATAATGTCTAAAAGAACGCTAAGAGGGCCGCCTTTACGCCAGGTGCGTATAAAATCGCTTTTATCCTACTAATTATTAGTAACTACTCCTAAGATCTAACTAGAAGGGCAGGAAGTAAGTATAAAGCGTGGCGTAGGTAGTAATACATACGCGTAAAATAGGTAAGAAGTTGCTAACTTACGTCTAGATTACTAATATTATTATTAAACGCGTTAGCGTCGTTTTCCTAAAGCAGCGTCTGTCTAATAAGGTTAAGAGTATAAGGCTTATAATGGAGGCGGCAATAGGTCGCGCTAAAGCCCATCCTATAAGCAAGCGTAAAGATAGTAGTATTATTATTACTAGCGTTATTAAGGATAAAGTAACTAATACTATATTAGTTTATACTAAATTATTATAGTAACTTACTAATAATCTTACTAATTTTCTTTTTGCTGTGGGCGCCTGTTAGCTATAATAGTATAATAGGCAGGTTAATAACCTTACTATTACTATTAACGTAGTGCGTAATAACGCCTAGAACGCCGCGCTTGCCTCTCTTTATTATCTATCTATTAAAGCTAATGTAAATTTTACTTAGTGCTATTAATAACACGGCCTTAATAATAGGCTGTAGGTGCTCGTATAGACGTATAATAAAGCGCGACACGCTTATATAGTGAGTCTACAAAGCCCTAGCTGCCTCTGGGTTTGTAGCCTTAAGTATTACGTAAAAAGCTAGCGTTTTAAATTCGCGTAGCGGGTAATTATTTTTAATAAGCTAGCTAACGGCCGCTACACAAAAGTCCTAGTAGTTAAAGCCCGATAGCTTGTTAGTAATAGCCTAGGTAACCTTAATCTTACTATTCTTAATAATAGCACGCAGCGACCTATTAACTACCTTTATTAAGCGCGCCTTACTTAGCGTAAGGTAATTATAATTATACTTCTTTTACTTAAGGTAGCGCGCTAATATTAACATTAATATTATTATTTTATATAAGCCACCGCCGCTAGTATCTATAACCTTGCGCTAGTGGTAGTAATAGTAGATAAAGAAGATTCGTGATAAGTTATTGCGTAGTGTAACACGGTAATTGTACTAGTATATCCAGCTTTTCTTCTACTTCTAGGTTGCTAGCGGCTTTATATATTTAGGTAGGCGTAAAAAGTTAATGCCTTTAAAGTTGTCCTTAAACAGCGCGTTAAATCCCTCCTCTACTACATTATTATCCTCTACTATAGCCACTATAGTGGCTTTGCTACCCTTAGTAGGCATAATAAGGGCGTCTGCGGCTTGGGTATCGCGTAATCTCGACTCGAAGGTAGGCACTATAGTCGCCTAGCTTACCTAGCTTACTATAACTATTGCTTTACGTAGCAATATACGCTAAGACTGCAACGCGTTAACGTTAATAGGCTATAACGCGGTACCGCTCAGCTTTACGCGCTTATTTAGGCTATTGCTACCTCTATACTTTTACTTAATAGTTTAGGGCGCTGGCATAGCGGCGACAATAGTAAAAGTAATTAGAAAGGGTAATATAGTATACGTTATAAGCACTAAAAAAGATAAGAAAACGCGCTTTTTAGGTGTATAGGTGCACTAGAATAGAGCGCTAAAAGGCTTACTAAGCTAGCTATAACACTAAAAAATTATCACAAGATTGTCTATACAGGTAACTTAAAAGCCTTATTAAAAACCCCGCTAGTAGTGCTAAGTTATTAAGCTAATTAAGCTTTTTAATCAAGCCTGCCCTCTAAGGCTTAATTAGAACCTAAGTTTTAAACTCTAGGCTTGGCTTAATTAACCTGTCACGTAATTATTAAGCCCGATTAAGCCAATTAAGCCAGCTTAATTATTAGCAACTATGCACCCGGCCTCGCCGTTCACGGGTTCGGGGGTAAAGTCGGGTTAGTAGACCTCGAAATACTGCGAACCGGCGCCTTAGGTAAACAATTTCTAGTAATAAATAGCTTTATAACCCTGCTTATTACGTAACTATATGCGCTTTCGCTCTATTTAACTGGGATAACTACTTCTACCTGCTAGTAACTAATTATGCACCTTTTACTAATGCTTCCTTATAACCTCTTTGCTTTAAAATATCTAGTAACATTAATCTAAATCTAATTGGCACATTAACCCGTCCGTATACACTAGTAACTGGCTAATAGGCTTAATAGTCTAATAGGACGCCTCTAGCTCGCCGGTATACTATATTAAACTGGCCTAGCTATTAAGTTTATCTACTACTAGCTATGCTTCCTTACTACTAAGCCTGTGGACACGCTATAAATGGCTTCTAGCCTGGCTAAGTAAAACCCTATACCTGTATTCTTTGCATATCGCTAATAAATGCTTAGGTAAATATTTAAAATACTTGCTTATAATACTACTTTTTGCTATAATAGCGGGCTCGACGCTGCTGCGAGTAGGTCCTAATAATGGGTCCCTATTACACTATATAGCCTTTTTAACGCGTGGAATTCTTTACGACTTAACGCGTCTTTGCTTATGCTACGTGTTGGCCTCTATTTTAAAGCCGCCTCTAGTGTCTAATCGCCGCCTTATTATATTTACCCTAACCCTAACGCGTAACCCTAACACCTATAACTATACGGTTTCTAGCGCTGCAAATTGGCTGGGACGTGTAACTTAACGCGCTAAATCTATAGCCTAAATTTTAGGTTAATTAGCCTATAGAAACCTAACTAGACCGGCGAGTAAGTGTTTACTAGACTTAGCCTACGTGATAAAATATACGCACAGGAATTGGCCTAGCGCGGATATTCTATCCCTAATAAAGTTAACTATAAAACTAGACTTAGCCCTAACTCTAGTTATAGCCCTAAGTTAGAATAATTCCTCCTCTTTGCTTAGTAGTAATATTACTACCTATATTCAAGTGGTCGTGGAAAAGCGTCCATTTTCGGAGGTGTTTTGCCGCCGCTTTTGGCGGCGTTTCCACCTCGCTTGGCCCCCAAAGGCTCGCTGCTTTAACAATGACCCTGGTCGCCCGAACGGTGCCTGGACAGGGATTGTTGGCGCGCAGCGCGTTGGTTACCCACGTCTTATCAGGCTTACTTCCCCTCGTTACCGTGCTTAAGGGCAAGCGCCGCTGCGAACAACGCCGCTGGACTAACGTTAGACACGATGACCCTCCACTTTCTGCTCCGCAGGCGTTGGTTAGAATAATCTTATAAATAAACCTCCTTCCAGGCCTTCTCCTCTATAGATTTAACCATTACAACTATTGCAACGCATACCTCACACATCTAGCCGCCTTCCTCGACCTCGCTGGCCTGCTCGCGACGCGGCGACGATGGCTTGACGCAGCCGTAGACTTGGCACCTCCCGCGCCGTGCCTGTAGCGGTCTCTACTATCGCTACAAGTAGAGTGAAGAGACGATGCTATAATAATCCTCCTCCCTCGACTGCCGTGCCAATCTATGAAAACCTGTTATCCCCCGCAACACCCTTGTTAGACTGTGGTTCCAGCTTCGTCTGCGAGGAAGATCTCGAACCAGTTACACACTTGACCTCAGACACGGATGCCGGATTACCAGCGGACGCAGGAACCGATAGAGACAGCGGCATTGGCTTAGATGTAGAACGGGATGGAGAGCGGGATCCACCAGCTTCTAAAGCGGCTGCGATACTAGAGAGAATAGCCTACCATCAGAAGCAAGGTCCAGCGAAACCGAGACACTCTAATAAAACGACGGAACTGTGGCAGATGGAAAGCGAATTCTAAAAAAGGTAAGCATTACAGAGGTCGTTCGCATAACTTAGACTAATAATACTTAGATACTGCCTTATAGTCTAGGAAGTGACGGGGCTGTCTTTAGAGGACTAGCTACGCAAATGCGACCCAGCTATATTTAAGACGTATCTAAAATAGCAAATAAAGCATTCTCGAATTAAGAAGGAAAGTGCAATCGAAGCTTATTAGAAACGAATTAGTATGTATTACTATTACGTTATAGGCTATGCAATACCTAATAAGGTCCTTAAAAATATCTATAGTGTTCGTTAGGCCCTATAATCTCCTAATTAGTAATCCATCCCTAACCTAACGCAGTGGATACCAGAGCTCCAACTAGACAGGTTAAAGAAAGACAAGCTAGCCATGTATGTCCAGGATCTCTTTGCCATCCTGCATGCTCTTTAGGTAGATAACAAAAGGCTATTACATGGCTTTATTCGCGTGCAGATTTCGGCCCTCCTCCTCTTAAGTGTAGCTACTACTACATAACCAGGAGCGCTTATTAAGAGTGCAAGCAATAGAGGAAGTAATAAAGCGCTCTACTTTAGGGATATGTTACTTATAAAGGTCTCTAGTCTTACGGATCCTAGATAAAGCGTTCTTATAGCGAACGTGAACCTAGTGCACGTTAAGAATAAGGAGAGAGACGGAACACCGTACGTTATACTATAAAGATTATCGTGCCTTGTTAACTTGTTATTTACCCTTTAGAAAGAAGTTTATATTTTACCTTAAGGGGTTGCCTGCGTACTGTATAGTGTCGCATTTACTAGCCATTAGCTTTAGGCAGGATGCATTCTACGATAATTTTTCCACTATTTAGTAAATCTTTAATCTTAAGATACCAGCAGAACGCGAGGTTCTCTACATTAGATAGAAGAAGGACAAGCTGGACAAGCCTTTCTTTTGCAATGTTTAAAGCACGGTAGAGGGTGGCCGTGCCCTTCTACCATCGGCGTTCCCTTACTAGAAATATCGGGAAATTTTCGTTCGACTAGGGCGAGTTGCAGGATTTAAAGAAAACGTTAAGCTTTACTAGCTACGACGAGCTTCTAGGGATAATATTAATAGTAGGCGACCCTTATAAATAACTTAGTTCTTTATGCTAAAGCTAATAGACGTTGCTAGAAGCTCTTCCTACCACTAACTAAAACCAGACCATGGGTTATAGCAGCAAAACCTATAAAAAATATTATACGCTAACGCACATCGCACGCGACTTCTAATTAATCTATTTTAGTACACCTTCTTAAAAGGACCTAGTTTAGTCTATTACTAGGATAGGCTTATCACGAGATCGGCGTGCGCTAGTTAAACTAGATAATAAGTAATAAGAAGAGGTGCGTAACTACTCGCTGCTTATAGCACTTCGCGAGGAAAGGGATAATTATAAGCGCGAGCTATATAGACAAGGCTTCTAGCCACTCGTGCAGGCTTAAGGAACTTTACTTTACGCAGACTACGAGTCAACCAGGCGTAAGATTAGTAACACTACGGAGAAGTTACGTAGGAAGCGCCTAAGAGAGGCGATCTAAAGGTTCCACGACTTAATTAATGCTATTAAGATTAGGAAGTAGCTTAGTAGGAAGCCTATAACTAAGATCCTTACTTTGCTAACTTTAGAATTTAAACTATAAGAGCGTGCTATTATAGCTAATATACTCTTTAAGCTTTTTAAGAACGACAAAGCTCGCGTCTAATATATTTACACTCTAGCTTAACTATGCTGCCGCTAGGAAACCCGTCGCCTAAAGGCTTATAAATAAAAGGTGGATTCTAAAGAAGATTTAGTGTTATCCTTAAGAGCAGGTGGGCCCATAACTACGCCTACAGGGCTAAATATTAGATTCGAGAGGGTTAAGCCCGCCGTATCTAGAAGCGAAGGAGTCGCTAATACTTAGTCTTATTATCTATACCTAATAATCCTTCTACACCCTGTATGTCTTCTCTATATAGGTTATAAGGAGCTCTAGTATGAACGGCGCATGCGTCATATACCGCGAAAAGACGTCCTTAAGAAGCACGTTGTGGTACATTTTAAGGACTCTTAGTATTAGGGTAAGTTTGAATGCCGTTACCCTTGCTGTTCTAAGAAGCTAAATAGGATAAAATACTTTATAAGGCATGCATTAGATGTGCACGGTGTCCATTATTAATATACTAGTAAAGCCAACTTTGGTCCATAGAAGATATGTTTTTACTAATCTTTATTAGCAAGCTATCCAACGCGGGTGCACAAGAGATTGCTTTTAAGCCTGCATCCTGCAAGCGGCAAAGGGACTTTTTCCAGGACCAAATTAAGAAGCTAAAGAGTAAGCAAACCATTCTTCGTTAAGTAATAAAAACCATAGTTCTCTAGCTTAGCAAGGTATTAAGTGTAACGTTTAATAGGTATTCTAATCTCTGGCAACCGATTCCTTAACCATTATCAGACCATCTATTAAGTCTATCCTGTGGTTACACCATTGCGCCAACTACCTTAGAAATCCTCCCTATATACTCTCCCCAAAGGTCTTCTTCACCTTCATGCTCACTCTCTCTGTCGGCCCCATACCCATAGTCTAATATGCCAGCATAGAATTTAATTAGCTTAAAAATGCCCTAAACAGACAGCGTAGACAAGTTTATAAATTTTTCATCTAGGCCCAGGATCGCGATGTCTCCATCTTCAACAGCAGACGAGATGCAGGCGTAGTAGACTTTATGCTCGTGGCCAATAACGGTCAGGGCGGGTTCAAGGAGGGCTATAGGGGAAGGAGGTAGGGGAGCGGTAGGATCCTCTACCGTCTACTCATTCGCATCATAGCCAACTCCTGAATCAGATGTAATGTCGGTTTCCGATACACTGGTTGTAGGGAAGTCACAATGCAAGCATCACCGGAAAAGGCCACGGGGTAAGAATCATGTAGGGGCCTGGCCTTAATCGGTTTCTTCATTCACTTTAGAGCCTTAGCGTAGGTAACAACATTTATTGGGTAGACTATTTGCTAGCTCTGTCAGAAGAACGCCATAATTAGGGCCATCTTTCTCCGTAACAGTGGTCTGCATAAATGCATCCTGTGATCCTGAACACCAAATGTTGCCACTAATACCTTCCGGAACACCGAGTGAGGTGTGCCTAGAAGCTGCGCCTCTTGACTGAGGGCCATACGACATCAAAGTTAGTACCGAGCTCACTAAGTCCCTCATCTCAGGCCATGTAAAGAACATTTCAGAGTAGAGTTGTTCCAGATCCATGCGACGAGAAACCTGCCAGCGGTATTCAAAACTACCACAGGTACCAGATAATTCATTCTGGATCGACTAGGAGGAAAGGTCCGCGTCCGGGACATGATCACGGCGATCAAGGCGGAAATTCCAGCTCGGCCTAGGCAGGTTAGTACAAAGAACTTAGTTGAACTTGGTTGTCCGCTAACATGTTTGTCGAATATGCACTATCTACGAGAGGTCAAACACTAGATATGCCCGCTATCATCACGTCCATTTAGCTTAATCACAAGGCAAATTCTATTGCTAGTGTCGTTCGCTTAAAAGGGGATAACGGGCGCGTACAAGATAAGGATAGAGTTTGACGAGCGGCGCGTTTACTTTTATTGAGATTTATGTGCTTAACATCTACACTTTAACCGCGCTTGCTAGAGAATATATCGTATTATCTATACATCTTTTCTCTCTCCCGTCTTGTCGGCTTCTTTCGTTTCCTTTAATCTAAAGACATCCTTGCCGTAATAAAGGATGTCTTTAGCAGAAGAAATTTTTTTTCCCAGCAACCTATAATAATATCCCCAAGCAGAAGTCCTTCTGTGCTTGGAAACTTTTCTCTTCGAAAGGAGGACTCGATTAATTCGCCGCTCAGGCCTTCGTAGGGGGTTTGACCAGCTAGGAGTTCGTAGAGTGTGGAACCCATTGCGAATAAGTCCGACTCCACCGTGTTATCCGCCTCAGGATCTCGAGGGAGGTAATGGCTTAGGATTTCAAGTCCCTGTGCCGGTTTCCCTTTTAATCCGAGGTCTGGCTGGTCGTCAAATCCCGATGCGTTGAAGTCACTAAGCCGGGCGTTAAGGTTTGCGTCTACCAGCCACTAGTCGAGCCTGAAGTCAGAATGCCTAACTCCCTTGGAATGGATATATGCGACACTTTCAACCATTTAATAGGCCCAACGCTTCAGATCCGCTTCTGTGATTCTTGTGCAATTCGTCTGGACGTATTCCTTAAGGTTGCCGTTAGGATAGTACTCAAGCTCAATATATTCCTTTTCGGGACCAATTGACAAGCATTTGGCGATTAGTGGGTGGCTGCCCAGGATAAGATAGACGTCGGCCTCATTTTTGCATGCCTCCTTGTTCTGCTTTGTGATGCCCATGTCGTCAACGAGCACATGACATTCCTTCCTGACGGTCTTTCCGATACGGTAGGTTTTGGCGCTCATGCCCACCATGAGCAGCTCGCGCTGTGGCGGCGTAGATGGTACCATAATTTGGAAGTTGAGGCAAAGAACGTGTTTTTGGTTTAAGACAGAACAACAGACGGGCTAGGGAAGTGGATGTGGTACGAGCGGAGGCAAGATGCGAAGACTACTATTTTATCCAAATATTATCGTGAGGAAGGGATGAGTTATGGTGCAAAGGAGCCCGTGCGATTTACCGTATCTTGGCAGTCAATGCGCACCCCAACACACCGTGTCCGTGCGCGTGATGCGCGGATTCGTGTGACGATCGCCGAACACCATAATAGCTCTAAAATGGGGTGACATACACACACTTGGCGAACACGATCGCTTCGAAACGAGAACAACTCGGTGGAAACGGGCTTGCGCTCTTGGAGAAGCTGGAGGATGTGGGCGACGGGCCTGTGGTGCCTGCGAAACTCAAACAACGGCTGGCGGAGGCGGACATGGGCAAGGTGAAGCAGCACCAGTTCGATACATCGGATGAAAGGCCAGTGGACGAACTGCTGTGGGAGCTGCGGACCATACAGGACATCATTTCGCTGTCGCACCGGTGTTCGGTGAACCGGGACCATGAGACCGAGTGGAACAATCGCGTGCACACCAAGGTGCTAGAGCTGGCGTTGGGAAACGATGAGACGAGTGTTAAGTTCCGAAGCGTGTAAGTACTCTTCGGTCCGTCCACGACTTGGGACACTCAATGAGCTTCGCTAACTAGAGTGATACCATCCAGAACTGCAGCCAAAATCACACCGGAATATCGCCCCACACATTCGAACAACCTCACAACTGGCAAGATCGTCGATTATGCCATTTACCTCGAGCCCTCCGGTCCCGCATGCGACATTATATCATCCCTCATCGACATGTCGACCGATTCCATCAACCACGTTGGCTACGAGGGTCTACGCGCTCGACCTATCGCTGTATCGATCGAGACCAAGACCGAGAGTCGGACCGTGGAGGAGGCGAAGGTACAACTGGGCGTGTGGGTGGCGGCGCAGATGGCACGGATCGAGGCACTCGTAGGGCAGCTTGCTCTGCTTGGGGTGAAGAAGCCGGCAGCAGAGGCACGGCCTGGCCGATTGGAATCGGAGATGGTCACACGAGGTCGACGGAAAAGCCGCGGAAGAAGTGGCAGGATGTCGCGAGCGGAGCAGCCACAGACGCAGGGACCGACCCCGTCTCCCACCGTCGTGATGGTCCCGGATCCCTCTGATATCCTCTCACAGACTGTATTTCCACTCATCGACATCCAATCCGAAGCGTGGTCGCTCTTCTTCGCCCGGGTCACGCCCTCAAACGCTCCCCACCTATCGAATTCGGACATTCGCAAACCGATGTCGAATATTCAGATCTTCCATTCGGTTCCCTTGGGAAACACGGCGAATACAGTGCAAACATATCGGCTGGTCAAGAGCTTAAAGGTGCTAAGGGACTGGGTCGACGGAGACTTCCGCAAGTGGTGGAATGGCTTTTTGGGAGTTCGCGAGGCTGAAGCGGGCGGTGGATGAGGTTGCATTGGGTAGCACTTTGTATTAAGACTTGTTGTGAAATACACCAGCGCTTCACATTACTCTTCTCATAGTGTTACATTCTCTGGATCGTGATTTGAGACAGTGTGTGGACATCCTTCGCGCCACGAATAGGTGGATTCTTCCCAAGTTTGAACCTTGAAAGGCGAGCTGTCTGACTGCAAGCCTCTTAGCAAACCAGCGATATAGTGGCAACACCAACATAATTTAAGGCAGGAGACATTCTAGGAGTGCTAGAGAAGCCAGACTGTAGCACTTATATAAATTTAAGTATATGCAGAGGTAACTTATACATGAAGTTAAGATTAACGTCACTTACAACGTCGCGAATCACACAGCGTAGCGAAGCCAATTAGAGGTACTTTTAATAGCACTTAGAATGCAGCTCCCAGCGCAATAAGTATCTTTAGTATAAGGTGAAAATACTATACTTTGCCTTCTTAAGAATGTATCCCACCCTTGTGATATAAAAATTACCGTTTTATGTGACCTTCGTTACCAGTTAAAAGTTGGTGATGCCGTAGTAGGAAATTATCCTCACTAGCGAGTAGGCTCGTAGCCTGGCTCTTTTAGGTTCTTGTACACCGTACACATGATCAGTCGCTGGTATAGAATCGCCTGATACAAACGACTTGCTCTAATTAGCTTTGCAGCTTCTGCAGCTTGCATAGATTTGCGACATTGCCACCCCGGTCGGTACCTCGATCGTAAGCGAGCCACAGACATGGCCAAGGCGTACATAATGACGCAGTAATATATCTTACCTAATTTCTGTGTTAGGTGCATAAGCGTCACCGAAGGTGGCCCTAGCGGCTCTGCCAAATTTACCGGGCCGTAGATGTCGCGCGCTTGGAAGCCGGCGTTCGCGTCGCCAAAAGAGACTGTAGAAGCCATACTAGAGTGTATAGTTTGAATGATGGTTTTTGCGACCAAGTGTCAGCACCCTGGCGCTTGTGCGCTGTCGTCCAGCTGAGGCACAAGGCTGAGACATACCGGTGAGGCCAGCGCTTGGCATGAGAATGATCTTCTAGCAGCCTTTCTTGTCACAGCCTCGCATGGTATAAGTGTCCCAAACTCGTCCCACAGGAAGACGGCCATCTCGTCGAGGTATCGATCGGGCTTCCCGAGGAGGTACTCCCGGAGAGCGTCAAGCATCAACGGGGTAATAGATCGAGGGCGGTCGCCTCCGTTCCATGGCGCTTCGACGGATCCAAAGGCGCGCAGATTGGAGCGAATGTACTTGACAGCGCGAACACTGCAGCCAGCTGCGTCAGCCATCTGCGCAGCCGTAAGCTCGTTACTTAAGATCATGTCGTGAATCATCCGGCGCTGTGAGACCGCAAGGTTTGGTGCCATATTTTGCAGACTGCGGACTTAGTGCGGCTACAGTAATGGTGGTCAAGAGGCCTGCAAGCCAACTGTGCGAACCACCAGCCTGAGCCCAGCTGAGCTCCAGCTGACACTTGGTCGCAGACACCACCGCTTTGAGGCTACTACTGCATTATCATGGGCTCCGCAATCTCTTTCGGCGACGCGAACGCCGGCTTCCAAGCGGGTATCGTCAACGGCTCAGTGAACACTACGTTCCACCTGCCACCTGGTGAGTTGCGGGACTGCCCTAGCCGAGCAAGCGCTAACAGACCCGCCTCAAGAGCGACGTGAGACTCCACCCCTCCCAGACATCGTGATACCCTTCGCCCGCGATGCCGACTTCGTCGAGCGAGGGACAACGCTCGACCAGCTCCAGCAGAGATGCGCTGCGCCAGACGCGCGGGCTGCGCTCGTCGGCCTAGGCGGCGTTGGGTAAGCAGACGCTTGCTCAACCAGCACTATGCGCTAACGGCAGAGAAGCAAGTCGCAGCTCGCCATCGAGCATGCCTATCGCACCCACGAGCAGTCGCCTGAAACGTGGGTGTTCTGGGTGCATGCCAGCAACGCCGCCCGGTTTGAGCAGAGCTACCGCGACATTGCCGACTGCGTCAAGATCGCTGGGCGGCGAGATCCGCAGGCGAATATCTTCAAGCTGGTGCACGATTGGCTGTGCGACTGCAAGCAGAGGTGGCTGCTCGTGTTAGACAACGTTGACGACGCTCGCTTTCTTCTTAGCGGTCAGGCAAACGGCGACGGCCGAGGCCAGACCACCAACGCACAAGTCATTCGGAAACCGCTGCGCGAGTACCTTCCCCACTGCGAGCGCGGCTCCATCCTCTTCACGACACGAAACAAGGAAGCGGCGCTGAGACTAGTCGAGCTGCGCGACATCATCGCTGTTGAGCCCATGGACGAGTCGCAGGCAATTGAGCTTTGCGAGAAGAAGCTGAGAACGCAAGGCAATAGCCAATACAACAGGACGGATGCTGCCGAGCTTGCTGCAGCACTTGAGTACATGCCGCTTGCCATCGTACAAGCAGTGGCGTACATCTTGCAAAGAGCACCGCGATGCTCTATAACCAAGTACCTGGATGAGTACAGGAAGAGTGAGCGTAAGAAGACAACCCTCCTCAACTACGATGAAGGCCAGCTCCAGCGAGACTTAGAGGTGAGCAATTCGATCATCGTGACGTGGCAGATCTCTTTCGAGTACATACAGCAGACCCGGTCATCGGCAGCCGACCTGCTCTCGCTAATGAGCTTCTTTGACCGGCAAGGGATTCCAGAGGCCCTGCTTCAGAGACGAGCCTCGCAGAGAGGCGCCCAGAGAAGTCAGAAAGAGCCTAAACAAGATATCTGGGAGAGCGATGAAGAAGACGATGCATCACAGTCTAGCACGAGCGACGACCATTTTGAAGACGATATTGTAGCACTGCGTAACTTCTGCTTTATCTCTGTCGACACTAGTGGTACAAGCTTTGAGATGCACGCGCTAGTGCAGCTAGCCACGCGTATGTGGCTCGAAGACAATAGCAAGCTTGAGCAGTGGAAGCAGCAGTTTGTCAGCAATCTTTGTGCAGCGTTTCCAACTGGAGAGTACGAGAACTGGGCAGCATGTCAGGCACTCTATGCACATGCCAAGGCCGCTATAGGGCAGCAACCTAAAGACGAGTCGTCGATAGCAGAGTGGGCGACGGTGCTCTACCGTGCGGCATGGTTTGCGGAGAGGATAGGACACATTACTGATACTGAGATGCTAGCTACAAAGGCAATGAAAGCGCGTAAGAAGGTGCTAGGGCAGGAGCACGAGGATACGCTGTGGAGCATCGCAATGGTAGCAGATGCCTACTCACTCGGTGGGCGATGGGATGAGGCTGAAAAGCTGAGAAAACAAGTGATGGAGACTCACAAGAAGAAGCTGGGAGCGGACCATCCCGACACGCTAACCAGCATGGCCAATCTGGCGTCGACTTACCGGAATCAAGGGCGGTGGGATGCAGCGGAAGAGCTGGATGTGCAAGTGATGGAGACTCGCAAGAAGAAGCTGGGAGCGGACCATCCCGACACGCTAACCAGCATGGCCAATCTTGCTTGGACATGGAAAAGCTTAGAGCGAAGCGCTAAGGCTATAAGCCTACTGCAGGAGTGTGTTCGTCTCCGCTGTCAGATTCTTCGAGCAGGGCATCCTGATCTAGTATCCTCTTCGAAAACCTTAGCTGCGTGGGA
>ML976817.1:0-56571 GCA_010015655.1 Bimuria novae-zelandiae CBS 107.79
TTTAAATAGTTCCTTTTAAAAGTTATCTAGTTTTTTACTTAGCCTTATTATCTTTAGATTTTTTCGCGAGAGGAGGACTCTATCCCCCTTTTTAAAGATTAGTTCTATAATTCTTTTCTTATTCGCTTATCGCGCTATTTATTTATTACGTCGCGCGATATTCTTGTGTAGTGTTTTATATAGGTCCTATATAAGTTTAGCCTTATTGGCTGCATTCTTTGCAATGCTCTAGATGTCTAATAAATCCTGGTAAGTCGTTGGCTCACATCCATGGTTGGCGTAATATGGCGAGTACCCCGTAGTCGCCAATCTTGCGCTATTGTATGCCAGCTAGGCCGTTGGCAATAGCTTAACCTAGTTATCTTAAAGCTTATTTATATACATCTAGAGATACCATTCCAACGTTTAGTTTATTTACTTAATTTAGTTATCTATTTTAGGATAAAAGCTCGTCGTGAGCTTGTGCTTAATCCCTAATTTAGCTATAAACGTGGTCTAGTATAACGATGTGAATATCTTGGCCCTGTCTGTGATAAACTTGTTAGGTCGTCTAACCTGTGATATTAGTTTTCGTTTTACTATATAGGCTAGTTCTTTTGCTAATATAGCTTCCCTAATTGGCACAAACCTCGATTCCTTAGTAAGTTAATAAATTATAACCAAGATTAAGTTATAGGGATTCTTGTTCCCTAGTGCTAGTGATGCCGGTAGCTTCACGATAAAGTCTATAGTCACGCTTAATTATGGTCTTAGGGGCGGCTATAGTGGTTGTAAGAGGCTATAGAGCTTATGTCTCTTAGGCTTATTCTTATAACAGGCTAAATAGTTGCCTAAAACCTTCTGTGCCGCCTGGCGTAGCCTAGGAATAGTATATTCGTTCGCGATTTAACGCGTCGTTTTGGTAATTCTTAGGTGTCCCTAATCCTTGTCTTTATATAGTTTTTTAATTAGCAGCGGAGCTATCTGCTTACTAATTTAAATATAATTTTAATAGTCCTGTGCCATTAATTTCGTGGCTTAGTAAAAATTATACGCTTAGTAGTTCTTGTCCTTAAGCCTACTATAATTTTATATCTTTTTTATAGTTGGCCTATAATAGGTAAGATCCGCGCGCTGTGCTTCTAGTACTAGCGCGAGTTATATCTTATTATAGTAAAGGGTTCCGTCCTTCGCGTAGGTTAGGATTATAATATAGTTACTTCTATTATTTTTTTCTATAAGATCTAAACGCCTGCTAAGTGCGTTTACGGCGGCGTTTAAGTTACTAGGTAAATGGGTAATGCGAAAGTCGAATTCCGCCATCTACTCTAACTATTTAGCCTATTATTAATTAAGCTTCTTTATGGTTATAAAGCGCGTAAGGTTAAAGTAATTTAAAAAGACCTCTATTTAGTGCTTTACTCCTTTAAGCTGCGCTTCCCATTACTTAAAATAGTTAATAATTACAAGTAACTCCTTATCGTAAATCTTATAATTTAGTTCTGCTCCTAAGAGCTTGCGTGCGTAATAGAAGACGGGTCTCTATTTACTATTATTATATTCTTATAATAATACGGCCCCTAGCGCGTA
The DNA here is from genome assembly GCA_010015655.1 of Bimuria novae-zelandiae CBS 107.79. NCBI lineage: Eukaryota > Fungi > Ascomycota > Dothideomycetes > Pleosporales > Didymosphaeriaceae > Bimuria > Bimuria novae-zelandiae. Next base: position 1,570 of record ML976817.1, read on the forward strand.
GTCTAATGCATTCGTGTAGATACAATATCGCCGCTCTGGGTTATATATCTATAGTAGGGGTGCTATTAGGAATAGGCGTTTAAGCTACTTAAAAGCCGCTATTTCTGCCTTTTACAGAGGTCGCCATTTCCCTATTTTTATAAGTTCTGTTAACGGAGCGATTATCTTTAAGTAGTTTTAATTATAGTAGCGGCCATTCTTCTATTATCGCGATTTTTTTCGGGTCCACCTTAACACCTTCTCGGGATATCACAAATCCTAAATATTCCGTCTTAGTAACATGGAACTCGCACTTCTTAGGGTGTAGGAGCAATTAATGCTCTTGTAACTTCTATAGTACTTTACGTACATGTCCTTTATGCTCTTCTAAGGTTCCGTGTAAGTATATTAAGATATTGTCGAGGTACGCCGTGCAGAATACGTCTAAGTATTTATATAGTACTTAATTTATTAACTCCTAGAAAGTTGCTGGTGCGTTAGTTAGCCCTATAGGCATAACCGTGTACTCGAAAAGGCCATATCGTGTGCGGAACGCCGTTTTCCACTTATGCCCTTTTGCAATTTAAATCCTATAGAATCTATCCCGAACGTCGAATTTCGTAAAGTATTTAGCTCCTCGGAGTCTATCCATAAGCTCTATTATTAGTAGTAATAGGTAGCGATTCTTAATTGTCACGGCGTTTAGCTATTTATAATCTATATAGAGTCGCAGCCTGCCGTCTTTTTTACGAATAAAGAGTATAGGGAAGGCCACAGGACTCTAACTAGGCCGCTATTTCCCTAAGCGTAGATTCTTTTGTATTAGCTCTTTTAACTCTTTTTCTTATTTATAGGTGAGGGGCCTTAGGCGTTCTGGCCATAGCTTGGCTCCCTCTACTAGTGGTATCTCGTGATCCCACTCCTTATGTTTAGGTAGGATAGTCTTATTATGTTCCTTAAACAGGTCTGCGAATTCCTTGTATTCTTCTAATAGACTAGGGTTATCTAGAACTATCTTAGTTTCCTGAACCTATATGCAGTGCACCCGCCCTAGGTATTACTTTAAGATCCTATCTATCTTGCATACTAATATTTCTTATATCCTAAATAGTCGACTCCTTTTTCTCGCCTAAGGTTAGGGAGTTTCCCTCCCACCAGGGCTCGCCTAAGCCTTCGCTAGTGGGTCCTGGGGAAGGATCGTTCGTTTAATCTAGTCTATTTATAGATTGTGTTATTCTAGCCATTCGTATCTAATGATGGCTTTAATGTCTCCTATCTCCGCGATAGTAAAGACGTGTCAGCTCTCTAGGCCTTCTATGTTAACTTATACTAGCGCCGTCTTAAGGCGCAGCCAACTATTACCATATCCTTATAATTAGGTCCCGTCCGCGAGTCCTATTTGTAGTAGTGTTTTCTTATTATAATATAGCATATCGTACTTCTTAACTACTCGCGGGGTAATTAGACACGCGTTTGCCCCTGGGTTAATTAGTGCTATAACACGATGTCCATGCTCTATAATGTCTTTAATTAAGTGCTTCTTAACTCGGCGAGTGTCTACTTAATAAGCCATAATAATCGCACTATTATTAGTGTGGCTTGTTACCTAGTAACAATCTAGTTTTTTAAATTATTAGACCCTTTATTTAAGGTTTTAGGCCAACCGGCGTTAGCTTCCTTAATCTAGTCCTAGACCTTAGATAGCTTGGAGACTTCCTTAATTTAGTGCCACTTATATTACTATTAATATAGGGCGTAAGTCTCTCTAATCCTATTAGATTTATATACTTCTTGATTCCCATGTTGCGGGCAATTTGGAGTAAGGCATTCGTTCTAGGCTAATATATTATGCCCTAGATAGCTATCTAAGGAGGCTGCCTCTTCCTGCAGGCTTAGGTGTGCGAAGTACTATAGGTTATATTATTTTTACCTAATTAATAAGTAGTCTGCGTCTCTTTCTAGCTACGTATTTCCTATTATCGTGCTAGTGTCGCGGGGGTCTAAGCCCTAAGGAAACTAGCCTGTTTCAAACTTCTACTACCTGTATAGCTTACAGGTAATATTAAAATATTAATACTAACTATTCTATTTATAGTGCTTAGCCTAATAGGCTAAAAAGTACTTATAGTAATTGTTAGGCACGCTGCACTGGCTCTGCTTTAGCCTATAGTATTCTAAACCTCCTAGAAAATAGGAGGCCCTAACTCTAGCCTTAGAGTATTATCGGCATCCTTTACGCGTGCATTACCACTATTTGGCGTATTTATATTATTCCTGTATCGTGATCTAGCGTAGGTATTATTTTGGGCGCCCCTATAGTTTTTCTACTGGCTAGTAGGCGTCCCATGCGTGTACCCCTTAGACAATTACTTTTACCTTATACTAAGACGATTAATGTAGCGCACTACTACATATCTAGTAGGTGTTATTGGCCAGTCTTTAGAAGATTTAGTACTTAGAAAGGGTCTTTCGTTCCTCTTCCTCTTTTATTGGCTTTAGGATTTCCTGCGTAAGATCTACTCCGTTGGCTTCTACCAGCATAAGGGTGGTTATAGCCACTTGTAGGAGGTTAGTTATATTAACCTTAGTCTCCTAATCGTTGTAGTCTTTGGCGAAGTGGCCTAGCTTGCTATATTAAAGGTAGGCTTTGTCTTTAAACCTCTATTCTCGCTCTTCCTATAAGATGCCATTTTTGCCCTGGTAACCCTTCTTTAGTCTGTACGGCTATTTTCCCTTACCGTTCTTCTTTTTATACTATTAGGCTTTATTAGTTATAATAACATCTCCGTCCTAGTCTCTTCCTGCGGGCCTAAATTAATTCTCTTTTCTAGTAAGTAGCCTAGTACTATACTGTTTTTCTAGCTTGCGTTCGTACAGGCAATTATCTACTTTAATTATATTATTAATAAGTTCTTCTAGGTCGTCTGCTTTTCCTTGGTGGACCAATTCGTCTTTAACTAATTCTTTTAGTCTATTATAGTAGGCAATTATAAGTGGGGCTTCTCCCCATCCTTTAAGTTCTGCCATAATCTGTTTAAACTCTAGTGTATAGAGTACCGCCAATTTCTCCTAACGTAGGCGCTGGAGGCGTATTTTGGCTTAATATCCTTTATTAATAGTGCTAAACATTCCTTTCACGGCCTTGCAAAAAGACTCCTAGTCCTTAAAGGCGTCTTTAGTGGCGTTTAAACTATAATCCTCTAATTTGCCATTCTCGAGAAAATTATTAATTATTAGTCTAGCCTACGCGGCTGCCTTATCTTGCATGTTTATATAGGTAACTAGGATCTTATCTTATTCTGTATTAAACTTTCCTAGGTTGTAACGGATAAATAGTTCTATCTGGGTTAGGAACGTTCCTGGGTGACCCTTTCCTAAATAGGGTTTGGGCTTCGGGACCTTTAGTTAATGTTTTATATTTTCCTATTAGCTTATCTTTTCGCTTATCTGGTTGATGATTTCCTATAACTGGGCTATTTAAGCCGCTTATTTAATAACTATCTCTCTTAGAGTTTTTTTCTTGGGTGCTGGAGCTGCGGTGGTCGAACTAGGTCCTACTATTATACTATAGGGTAGTTAAAGTATTATAAGGCTCTTACACCTTATTCTAATCTAGGTTAGGGCGGTAAGGTATTGTAGTGCTTTATAGATTATTTAGTAGTATAAGTTAATGCGACACTTAGCGCGGCTAGATAATCTAATCTTATAATAAATAAGATAACTATTAGTCTATATAAGAGAACGTACTCGCACAGAAGATATATAAGCTAACTATAAAGAGAGAAACAATATAGGAAAACTATTACACTATATACTAGTCTACTTCTTCCTCGTAGTCCCGCCAAGACGTCTTTCTCTAAGGTAGTCCGTGGGACTTCCTATAGTCCCGTACTTTATACGGGACTTCTTACTTATACGGGACTTTATTACGTAACTGCTAACCTAAGCTGCCCCGCGCCCCGTTAGGTCCCGTTAACTCTACTACTTTATTAATAATTACTCTTTTGGCGTAATTATCTAGCTTCTTTATCCTTGTGGGGTTCGTGGTCGTAATACTAATCAGTGTGTCCATCAGCCAAGTAAAGTAAAAATCCACCCCTTTACTTTACTTGGCTGATGAGATGCCTTTACTTTACTTAGCTACTTAATAAAAAACCTTTACTTTACTTGGCTGCTTGACATTACTTAATGAAATTCCCGATTTAGAATCTATAGTATATCTATGCGAGTATACCGCTTCGAAGCAGGTGCTTTTAACATTTAATTACTACTATAGTGTCTGAATTAAGCTAATTCTGTTTATCTGTAATGACCTTCTTTGTCTGTGAAAATACTTGCTTACACTTAGAGCTTATCGCAGGATAACTAAATAGATTAAACGCCATCTTAGAGAGCACAGGGTAGTTAGATGCATGGCGGATCCACCACTCTAGAGGGTCCTTAACATCCTGATTAGCCTTATTATGTCTAGACATAAACTTATTAAGCTTAGAGGTGAGTTTTGCACGCTTCCTTCCTCGCGTACTAGACGCTGTAGTAGCGGCGAGCCGCTGGCGACGCTTACGAGCTTGCTGGATAGGATTAAGCGCCGTGTTACTATTAGTGCTAAACTTATTATCCTTCTCTTGCGTTGCTTTTATAGTATCTACTTCTATAGCTACTTTTACGGCTACTTCCTCGTATTCTGCGTACACATTATGTACCACCTGCTTCGCCTTAGTGATCCATTTCTTCTCATGACTCTATTTAATCTCGAAATAGGTAAATTTATTCGCAGGATGGAGGGTAACGGCGTATTAGTATACTAGCGTAGTGTCTGTAAGGCTATAGTATTCTTTAAGCTTAATGCGGGCAGCATTAATAGCACAGGAATAGTATTCTAAAACCTCCTTAGCGTAATTTTCTGCGAACTTTCCAGCCTCCTGGAGCTTCTTAAAGAGGACGTTAAAAGACTCGAGTGTCTTATAGAGTGAGCCATGTGATCCTTTAAGGCTAGCTTTATTAGCCTGACCTTTTATACGTTTAGTTAGATCTTTAAATAGCTTTAAGATATTAAAGAAGTGCTTTAAATCTGTCTAGTCGTGCGGAGTAATTACGTCCTCTAAGATATTATATCCCTTACTACTATAATTATAGTAGAGAAAGAAAAGATTAATTACGTGGCAGAGCTTAAGAGCTCTCTCGATTATGGCGTACACAGAGTTCCAGCGGATGCCGCCGTTAACTAGTACCCTAGTGTAGAGGTGTTCGATGCTGCCCTCTTTGTACGCCTGTAAGATATACTGTCTTAGAAGCTTTCGCCGCTAGTTAATCCGGTTAATCCATACGTAGAAGTTATGGAGCTTACTAATAAAGCTCTGCTTCCTCTATATCTTAAACCGCTTATTATTAGATGCGCCATAGAGCTCTTTCTTCAGCTTACTAATACCCTGCCCAAAGAGGAGAGTTTTGACTATAAGATTTAGTATATGGCTAACGCACTAGAGGCGGCTCTATTACGTAATTATAGGGTACTGCTTTGCCAGCTCTTTAATATAAGTGTCGTTATTACTAGTATTGTCCATTATGAAAAAGCCAAGGACGGCGGGTATATTGTAAAATTCAATAACCTTTAACAGCAATTTCGCAATATTCTCGCCAGAGTGAGGGCCCTTTAGAGGTTAGAGGTTAATAAGGGCTGTTTGCAACTTTTGCTTCTTATTTAAAAAGTAAGTAATAACTACCATATAGTTCGTTCCTTCTTTAGACGTCTAGGCATTAATTAAGATATGGATCTTACTTTTGGTAAGATAGAGCTTTTCTTTTAGCTAAGCGCGTCTTCCAGCATCACCCTCCCACATCTCTTTAACCCAGGAACTAAGAGTTGATGGGCTCTTTGGTAGAATCTTATGTATATTCTCTAGGTAACTAGTAAAGATGTTACGGGTGCGGTGATGCGTCGCTTGTCGAAAGGTAAGGTCGAGATTAATTACCTAGTTAATAAACTCGTCCTTAAACTAGAAGTCGTTAAACACTAAGCGCCAGCCTCCGAGGTATGGTATAGAGCCCGTTATTCCCCTAGCTATATTAAACGGATTCGATACCGCTGGTTTATAACCGAATTCTTGGAGTTTGTGCTGATGTTTTAGATAATAAATAATACTAGTAGTTCCCTCACTATTATACAGTGCAGAATCATGCTACCTATTAATATGGCAGTATTTACAGAGCCAGAACTTATTATCTCTGTTAGTTATTAGTTACGCTCCATGTTTGTAGATTACTAAGAATTAGGCTTTAGAGTTAAGGGCACGCTTATAAGGCTAATAATATTAAATTAATGGTAAAGACTTCCTTTTATAGCGAATTTTGTCCTATTAAATAGGAAAAATGCATTAAGAGGATGTGGGTAATTCTCTTTTATAGGTGGGTGTGGAAGTATTATTAGTTAGAGTTGAAACTAAACTTAGGGTCTCTGAGCGGCTCCCTAGGGTAGAACTAAAAGTCTCGGAGGGGGTTATAGGTAGAGTGGAACGTGTGGACCTTCCATAAGGCTAAAAGAATAGGTGGGAAGACATATTTGGCTTAGCATTTAGTAGTGTTGTACGTAAAGACTGGATGTGTTAGAATTTTCACGATATATCTGGCTCCTTGGCGCGACTCTAGCTAATTATAATTTTGTTAGGTGCACTCGGCGAAATTATAATTGGCTTACTTGGCTAGCGCCGCCTAGGACATGCCTAGTATAGTAATTTAGTTAAGTAACTTTAAGTTACTTTAAGTAATATGAAAACCTTTACTTGTAGTTACTTAAACGACCTATTACTTGTGGTTGCTTGTTACGTAATTAAGCAATGCCAGCCAACCAAGTTAAGTAACTTAACTGTTGGACACACTAATACTAATCGCCGCCTTATTATGTTTACCCTAACCCTAACGCGCAACCCTAACGCCTATAACCACATATTATTTAGTACTATAAATTAGCTAGGACGTGTAACTTAGTGTGCTGAATCTGTTACTAAAATTTTAGGTTAATTAGACTACAGGAACCTATTAACATGTGGGGTTAATTATCTTTAATATACAGGCTACGTTCTTAGATATATATAGAAGAATTGGCCTAGCGCGGATATTCTATCCCTAATAAAACCAGGGTCCTATTAACATATAGGGCTACATGTTCATGCAGCCCTGGGTTAGGGTCCTATTAATATATAGGGCTACATGTTCATGCAGCCCTGGGTTAGGGCTATATATTTATATAGCCCTGGGTTAGGTCCCTATCGCACTATATGGCCTTTTTAACGCGTGGAATTTTTCGCGACTTAACGCGTCTTTACTTATACTACGTGTTAGTCTCTATTTTAGAGCTACCTCCGGTGTCTAATCGCCGCCTTATTATGTTTACCCTAACCCTAACGCGTAACCCTAACGCCTATAACTATATATTATTTAGTGCTGCAAATTGGCTAGGACGTATAACTTAGTATGTTAAATCTATTACTAAAATTTTGGGTTAATTAGACTACAGAAACCTATCGACATGTAGGGTTAACTATCTTTAATATACAGGCTACGTTCTTAGATATACATAGAAGAATTGGCCTAGCGCGGATATTCTATCCCTAACAAAACCAGAGTCCTATTGACATGTAGGGCTACATGTTTATGCAGCCCTGGGTTAGGGCTACATGTTTATATAGCCCTGGGTTAGGTCCCTATTACACTATATGGCCTTTTTAACGCGTGGAATTCTTCGCAACTTAACGCGTCTTTACTTATACTACGTGTTAGTCTCTATTTTAGAGCTGCCTTTAGTGTCTAATCGCCGCCTTATTATATTTACCCTAACCCTAACGCGCAACCCTAACGCCTATAACTATATATTATTTAGTGCTATAAATTAGCTAGGACGTGTAACTTAGTGTGCTAAATCTGTCACTAAAATTTTAGGTTAATTAGACTACAGGAACCTATCGACATGTGGGGTTAACTATCTTTAATATACAGGCTACGTTCTTAGATATATATAGAAGAATTGGCCTAGCGCGGATATTCTATCCCTAACAAAACCAGGGTCCTATTAACATGTAGGGCTACATGTTCATGCAGCCCTAGGTTAGAAGAATTGGCCTAGCGCAGATATTTTATCCCTAACAAAACCAGGGTCCTATCGACATATAGGGCTATATGTTTATGCTACCCTAGGTTAGGGTATAAGTTTTTAGCTTCTCTAGGGCGTCTATCATCGAATTAAGTATAAGAGATACTAATATAATTAGCGGCTCCTCTTTCTACTTATTAGGACGTCCTTTAAGCTTTAAAGTAGCCTCTCGAAATAGTATAAGGACCTCTAGAATCTCTTTAACTTGCTGCCAGTCCTTTGCCGTTAACTAGTGTTTAATAACAAAACATATTAATAAGTCCTTAGGACAACTTCCTATTATACTTTTCTTAACGAGTTAAATCTTAAGCTTATACGTAGCTCTCTCATGCCTAAAGAAGTAATCTAGAACACGCCGTAGCCAGTAGGCGCGTTTAATTATGTCTGCCATTAAATTCCACCTATAGAGAAGTTAGCTATTGCCAGGTGTTAACGCGCGCTACTTAAAGTTTAGAGTTTAACTTCGCTAGCTCTACTAAGAGATAACTTTATAATTATATAATATTAAATTAAGTTGCCCACGATAAGATCGAGGCTAATTTAAGTAGTAGTTATAGAGAAATAATTCAGTGCTATAGTTAAAAACAAGTTATTATATAAAAAGCCATTTACTAAGTATTATTATTAGGAAGTAACACTAGGGGATCTGGCGTACGACCTCCCCCAGGGTTTTCCTCTCTCTAAATATGGCCTTAGGCTTCGTTAAAGCGTTGTATCCGCCCTAGAGATTTGCAAATCTAGTTTACAGTTAATTAAATAATAGCAATTAGTCCACGGCTATAATAGTAGCTAGTCTCCTCCTTTAGAGAAGTAAGCTCTCTCTTAGAGACGTTAAATATCTTATAATTAAGACCGTAAAACAGGTCCCTAGCTATAAGATTAAGTATATGGCTAGCATATCTTATCCTTTAGTAGATAGGGTTAAAGTGTAAAATTACACCTAGCTGCGTAAGGGCTTAATTATTTAAAAAGGCGTTATTATAAGCCTATACGCCTGTTTTCTTCTCAATCTTAAAGGCCTTAAGCGTTTGTATTATAGCCTTTCTTATATTAGTTCCTGTGTGTGGAGATTCCATCTCCCGTAGAGATAGGAGGGCTATATTACACTTATTATTTACATTTACCCAGTGGCCAACGATTGCAAGCAATCCATGTATCCTCTAATTAGTCTACCCGTTAAAGGATAGATGTATTTTGCCAGGGTAATCGTTTAAGGCCTTCTTAAGGACCTCCTTCTTCGCCTTAAACTATTAAAGGACCCAGTTCTGCATCGTTTAATCGTTGGGCAAGAGGCTCTGGCCAGTAAGCTCTATATAGCTAAGTAACCTCCTAAAATACTCGCTACTTAGCTTGTAGAAGGGAATCTTGTTAGCTATAATCTAGGTAAGTAGGTCCTTCTATATGCCCTGGGAATTAAACACTATTACAGCTTTACTATATATAGCTTATTATACCGGATCCTTGTTATCTAAAGTAGCTAAGATAGACGATATGCCTTTATTAGTGCTGGGAGGCAAGGCGTATAGCTCTATAAGATCCATGGAGCTACGTAGCTCATAGAGCTAGCTCTATAAATCCGGAGCTCCGTATATTACGAGCTCTACTACTAAGCGCTCCTGCGTACCTATACTATTAAATTATCTCTACCCCTTCCCCTTTCTCCTGCCCTACTACTACCACCCTCGCCATAGGCACTACTACGTTAGGCTACTAACACTAGTTTGCCACATGCTTACCTATCGCGTAGTACTTTTAACTTATCTAGCACTATTAATAACTATAACTACTACCTCTATCCTGGATTCTCTACTAAGACGCGTCTAGCTCTATACCCGTAACGCCTAGGTACACGGTGCACTATATTACCTTATATCTTTACTACTTGCTTGTCTCTACTATCTCTACGTTATCCCTAATTATTATTATCTAGTACACCACGCACCCCTTTTACACCTCGTTTAGCACTTCTTATACTTACTACTACTCTACACTTACCTTTTACTACGCGTCCTACTACCCTCGCGCCCCCTCTTTATAATAGTTATACCCAGTTAACTCTACGTCGTTGCACGCCACCCGCTTGCCGTCTAAGTAGCTACTTATTAACCCTCACCTGTATTCGCTACTAAGTTAGTTATCGTGCTACTAACTAGTAAAGATAAGAGCTTACTATTTAGCGTGCCGGCTTACCTAGACAACGCTAGCGTAATAGTAGTTATAGTGCTGTACCGCGCGCTTATTAAGAATCTAGTAGACCGCATGCAGAAGCGTGGTATTAACTAAGCTAGCCAATACGTAAGCTGGCCACCCGGGTAAGCTAACTACCCCACCAAAACACGACACCTACACAAAATACACGATTTCTCAATAACGCTTCTTATAATTACCATTAACTATATATAGATTTAAGCGCTATAACTACTATAGCTCTAGTAATTACTTCTAAGGTGCTTAATATAGTAGATCTACGTAGTTAAACTACTAAAGCCTTAGCTGCGCGTATAGCCTCCTTAATACTCTCTACTTTTATAAAGCGTTAATTTAGGTCTACTTAAACGCGCTTACGCTAACGCTAAAAGGTAAATATCTCTAGCTACTACTTAAGTTATCTTTTCTCTACTTTTAGGCCTATAGCTCTAGCATTTGCAGCTACTAGAGCCTTACCTACTTTCTATAGGAGTAGCCGGGTTGTATAACCTAGATTCTCAACGCTCTAGACGCTGCGCTACGCTATATAAAAATCGTAAGGGCCCTAGGGAGTAAAGAGGAAGCTCTAGAGCTACTACTAAGGCTACTACTAACGTGTAGGCGTAGTAGGCCTCTAAGAGACCTACAACAAGCTAAGCACGTAATTAATATTAAATAGGCAGATACTAGATACCTGCTAGCTAGCTTAAATTACACGCTCTGTAAAGCCTTCCTTCCTAGCTTAATAATAGTAGGTAATAAAGCGCTTCTTCTTAATAGGTGTAGCGTTATTAAGTAATGCGAGCTCCTAGATCTAACGCCTATAGCTAGACTTAATTATAGAGAAAGGAGCAAGATTAAGAGACTATAGGACGTATAAAGTATGCGTAGGTAGATATAGGAGCTATATACGATATAGCTTATAAAGCCATAAAAAGTCTATATTAATATGGCTATTGTAACTATCGAGGATAAGGAGCCTATGCTAGCCATTAGATATAGTCGTCTTAGGTATAAATATGCGCTGTAGCCACTTAACACCTATTACTTTTAAGGTCTATCCGTTCTTAGAGGTAGTGTAGATCCAGTTAGGTACGTGGGACAAGGAGAACTATGTTGTCTATAGGCTCTAGCCCTTAAAGATAACTACACAGCGTAGCTTTCGCCCTATCGCTAATACACACTCGATTATAGAGACCCACTAGCGATTCTTTAAAGAGCGAACATAAGCCTTCTTCTTCTAACTACTAGAGAGTACTCTAGTGTTAGTACATACCCCTAGGGCAATGCTAGTCTTATCCATATTATATGTATTCTCCACCCGTATATTAAGCCACTATTAAGTCTATTTATAGAGCTCTAGAAACGCGCATAGCTACTCTAGTGTCGCTGTATTAGCTCTCTAAGCCTCTAGCTTTCTGCTAACTATAGAGGCAACGCGTGGCTAGCGCTAAAGAAAGTGTAAGAGCTAGAGCTTACTAATAGGCTAGTTATTACTATTTATACGTAGAATTTAATTAGCTATTTCTTAAGCGCGAGCGTATAAGGAAGGGTAGGCGCGTATATCTTCTTTAAGGATCTATTCTACTAGGAAGTCCTCTTATAGAGGAGTTAAACGCTATTAGTGTTAGTAACTAACGCGTTAGTTTTATACGCTATTAATGCGCGTTAATAGGGTTAATTAAAAAATACTATACGCGGTAGCCGCAGCGCGATAACTAGAATAAATACCTATATTAAAATTCTTAATAGCTAATTATATAGCATGCTTACGGGCGTCTATATTAATAAGCGTTGTAGAGAGATATGGCGTGTTTTGTGCAGGTGTCGCGTTTTAGTAGGGTGGCCAGCTTACGTATCGACTAGCTTACATCGAGTGGAAGCACAGCGAGAGTAGCCTAGCTATAGTTATAGTGGTTAGCGCAGACGTGGCAGGCGACACAATTAGCAATAGTAACTTTCTAGGGTACGCCAACATGCTTAGCGGCAAGGGGCTACTACGGCGAGTAGTAGTGGACAAATGTCATCTCATTATCACGTCGAGCGACTGGCGACCGAAGCTGGCGCTACTAAAGAATCTCTGGCTACTACCGTGCCCGATCGTGCTGCTCACAGCGACGCTCCCGCCGGTAATGGAGGGAGAGCTGGCAACGAGCATGCTGCTCCCGTGCGCGGCGTACATCCGAGCGAGCACCGTTCGGCCAAATACGCGGTACTACGTGTCGTGGTGCGAGCGCGGCAAGGCGCAGGACACGGCGCTGGCCATGTATCGACGACGGCAGTAGCAGCTGCTCGATCGAGGAGAGAAGGGGGTAGTGTACTGCCGCAGTAAGTAATAGTGCGAAGACTTGGCGGAAGCGCTCGCGTGCGCGTACTACCACGCCGGCAACGTTAATCGCGCCAAGTGGCTAGCGCGGTGGCTAACGGGCGGAGGGCTAATCGTGGCCACATCAGCGCTGGGCACGGGGGTCAACTTTCCCAAGATCGTGTTCGTACTGCACGTGGGGATACCGTGAAGCATAACCGACTACGCGCAGGAGAGCGGGCGCAGAGGACGAGCTGGCGAGCGGGTAGATTCGATAGTGTTGGTAAAGCAGGGGGAGGTAGAGCGGGTAATAAGGCAGAAGAGCGAGGACTTGGACGTGCAAGCGATGGGCACGTTTCTCATTGACGTGTCCGTGCGCGTGATGCGCCACTTCGCGTGATGCGCCACCCTCATCAAAACAACAAAAGTTCAACACGCGATAACTCCACCAATATGGCTCCAATTGACGAAGCGCTTGCAGAGCTAGAATCGCTAAAACCTAGAGAGGAATTCTTATACAGAAAAATTGCTTCTAAGTATGGTGTTGTACGATCTACGTTAACCCGAAGGTATTAGGGTCTCGTACGCCCTACTTAGGCTAAGAACGCCAACTAGCAAAAACTCACCACACAGCAAGAGCAGGAGCTTGTACGATATATTAAAGGACTTACAGAGAGACATACACCTCCCACTAGAGAGATGATACAGAACTTCGCCTCTACGATAGCAAAGGAGCCAGTTAGCGAGAGCTAGGTTACCCGCTTTATTAACCAACACAGCATTTATCTTATCTTATAATAGACTGTCGGGATAGACAATAATCGCCATAAAGCTAATTTAGTAGATAAATATCGCCTCTATTTTAACCTTCTATATAATAAGATAGATTAATATCGCATAGATCCTAGTTATATCTATAATATAGATAAAAAAGGCGTCCTAATTAGTATTATTAGTAGATTAAAGAGAATATTCAGCAGACGAATGTAGGAGAAGAAGGAGGTTAGAGCATTACTCTAAGATGGCAATCGCGTATGGATTACGCTCCTGGCATATATCTGCGCTAATGCATTAGCTCTACCGCCAAGCCTTATTTATAAGGCTGCCAACAAAGGCATCTAATCAAGCTGGGTAGAGGATATTAAGGCAGGATATTATGAAGTCTTTATCACCTTATCACCCTCTGGCTAGACGAATAATGATATCGGGCTTGCTTAGCTTAAGCAGGTGTTTAATCGCTGTATAAAAGAGAAGACTTAATAATTATATTAACTTTTAATTATAGACGGCCACGGATCTTATGTTACTATAGACTTTATTAACTACTATAATTAGAATAAGATCCTGCTTGCTATTCTACCTCCTTACTTAATTTATACGCTTTAGCCACTTAACGTTATAATGTTTAAGCCTCTATTAACAGCGTACTTAGCAGAGCTATTACGATACCTTTATAAAAGCTAAGGCCTAGCTTCTATTACTAAAGACGACTTCTTCCCCCTATTCTAGAATGCGTGGAAGGCCTCCTTTAAGGAATTAACTATCCTTAGCTCTTTTAGAGCTATAGGCATATCGCCACCTAATCCTAATCTTATCCTTAATAGGTTCACCCAGGATCAAGAATCAGGCGATAGCTCCTTATTAGGGCTTAGTAACCATAATTAGAGAAAGTTAGATAGGCTTGTACGATTAGCAGTGAAGGATTAGGGTAGTTAAGATATAAAGAAGCTTCGTTAATCGCTCCACTACCTATCTGTCCAAAATGAGCTACTTAAGCATGAGATGGATAGGATTAAGCAGGCGCTATCTATTAAGGAGAAGCGTAGAAAGAAGGGCAAGACTCTAGATCTCTAATAGCGCTAGGAGTATTAGAGTAGGGCTATCTTATAGTTACTAAGGAAAGTGAGGGAGGCACGTGTTTATTAATTAATTAAAAAGTAGAAGGATAAGTAGTAGTAGCTTTAAAAAGCAGAGATAGCAGAGCTAAAGAAGGTAGCTAAGCTATACAAGGAGAAAATTTAGCAGGAAAAGCGTGCTGCGCGAGAGGCAGCTAAGAAGGCGAAGGAGAAGGAGAGGGCTAAAAAGGCTACTTAGCGCGCTATCCAGAAGTCTGCCCGCAACGCAGAAAAAGCTCTATAAGTATCCTAAAAGGGTAAGAGAAAGTCCTCTCAACTATCTCTATAGAGTAGAAAGCGTTAGAAACGTGGTGTTAATGCTATAGATATTGGGGAGGCCTCCGAAGGCGCATCTACTACCCTAAGCAAATCTACACGCAGCGGCCGCGACGTTAAGCTTCTAAATAGATTTAAATAGTGTAAATAAATCGCAGCTATTAACTTAATACTCTACAAGAAAATCTCGTAATAATATTAATTATGGGTGGCTCTATAGCTTTATTTTGCGTAAGCTACTTTTAATAAGGGTGGCGTATTACGCGAAGTGGCGCATCACGCGCACGGATACGTTAAGTAAGAGAGCCCTTAGTTATTTTTTTTCCCTACTAATTTGTATAAGGAATTGCAAAATTAAGTAGATGCACTACTAACCCACTAATAGTTACTTAATTTAATTATAGTAAATTAAAGCTTTTTACTTATATAGAAATGCACCTATACTAACTTTTTTAAGTGTTTTTAATTACGCGCACGCCATATTTCGCGCCTATAGCGTTTTTATTATCTCCTACTAACCTTAACCTACTCTATATATTACACCTAGTACTAGAGGACTAGAGACTCGCGTGAGGATTAATATATGCCGATTCCTCCTATTAGGATAGACTAGGGAACAAATTACTAAGCGTAAAGGCTGCTCTATTAGTACGGTGCGCAACGTAGAGATAAACCTACACGACCATGGCAGCGTACGGCGCCTACTAGAGCCTGGCGTGAAGCTTGGGAGACCCCCTAAAATTAGTAAAGAGGATAGTGAAGCTCTATTTAAAGAGCTAATTTAGTCGGGATGAAAATACCAAGATGAGATAGCGTACTAGTTATAGATAGAGAGGGGTATTAAAATTAACCAATTAAACATCTCCCGGTTCCTCTCCGAGCGCGGTTGGACTAAGAGAGCCCTACGACCTTTCTCTATTAGATAAAACGATAACCTTAGAGAGGCCTACTAATAGAGCATGAGACGGTTCACGCAAGAGGATCTAGTGTTTCTTAATAAGAGCATATTTAACGAGAAAACTGGCTAGCGTCATAAGGCTTATGGGCCCGTGGGTAGTACGAGTTAATATACCCAGGATATAACTCGCGGGAAGACCTGGGCCATCCTACTAGCTTATACTATTAATATTTACCTACCTTGTACAGGAATTAAAGAGGGTTACTACAACCACGAAGAGTTTATTAACTAGATCCGCAACTATCTCCTTCCTGCTCTATAGTAAACCTACGGGGACCAGCCGATGGCTATTGTATTAGACAACGTCTTAATCTATACTAACGATAAGGTTATAGAGGTTCTTAAGGCCGCTGGCTATGTAGTACGGTTCCTCCCACCGTATTTACCTAACTATAACCCCATCGAGCTCACCTTCTCTGTTTTAAAGTACTAGATTAAAAGGAATTATTTATACTATCGTTAATAGTATAGTTTATTTAGATTATTTTTAAAGGAGGCAGTTTTTAAGAGTCGCTATAATTAATTTACGAGAAAACACTTTAAATACGCTACTGGAGGTTTATATATAAAGCAGGATAAGCTTAATCGAGTGAGGTTGGAGATCCAAGCTTAGCGTGGTAGGGATTACGCCGAGGATGCGGAGGACGATAAGGTTAATAAAAAGTAAAGCTAGTATATTAATTAATTTCTATATTTTTAATTTTGTAGTACTAAATTTAAGAAAATAAGAACGCCTTAGACTAGGAAAATCTACTATAAATCGCTTAGACTAGCTCCGCCATTTATATAGTGTCTGCGCGCTCTCGAGCAGATCTATATATAATTTTAAACTAACGCAGATTATCGTAAAAGTAACGTATAATACTATCCTTTAGCCTATACGGCGCGCTCGTTGCTACTAAATATAAGTCGCTCCTTAGTACTAACATGTCCTTAAGGTCCTTCACGCTCTATCTCTGCTCTAGGGCTACTTGCTAAGCTTGTATATAGTTCTCCTGGTCATCCTCTGGCTGCTCTGCGATGAGCCACTCGAAAAACGCCTTCACGTGAGCTCGTGAGTCGGCCTTACCAGCTCCACCAAGGGGGCTTGAACTGAGGACTGGTAGGGTGGTTTGTATAGGCGTCGTCGGTGGGAGAATCGGTGGGAGAATCGGTGGGAGAGCTGGTGGAGCCGCCATCTGATGAGGTACGTACGGAGAGTGGTATGGGGGAGGGTAAGCTGGGCCCGGTATTATAAGTCTCTGCTGCTCACGCGCTTGCCGTCTTATCTCTCGAGCCTCTACCCTCTCTTCCTCTGCGTCCTGTATACGAAGGATCTGGTCTCTGACGCGTCGTTTTTTAGCCTCTCTTATTAGCTTCTTTAAGTTATCTCCGTCCTCATCCAACACCTTCACCAACTTCTGAATTATGAGAACCTGTTAAAATCTGTATATTTTTTATTAAATTTAATCTTAAAATTACCTAAAACCTATCTCTAAGCTATCCTCTACCCCTGTAGTGCCTACAGCTAATAAATAATAGCATAGAGACGCCTGCGAGACTCTCCCTAGAAGCCTCTATAGTAACTCGCCCCACCGACCTAGAGTTAGCGAGGCACCTTAATATAAGCCACCCCTTAAAGAGATAGCTATAGTAGCATATAGTAGCGGTACTATATTTTAACCTAGGTAGAGGAGTGCAGACTAGAAACGCGCTAGCTACTACTATAGTAACTAAAACCCTAATAACCCACATTACGGCTGCTAAATAAGCTATCGCCACCTAGGAGGCTATAATCTACACCCTAGCACAGGCTATAGATAGCTACTTTAATACCTATAAGCTCCCTAAAGAGTAAGTAGTTACTAACGCCCTCCACTAGCGTATTATATTAGCCCTAAAAAATTTTACCTTAGCGCTAAGCCTCTTGCGCATAGACTATACTAAAAATATTAATACTAACGCTAGTACTAGTGCTAGCGATAGTAGCTATAACTATAGTAGAGCTACGGGGCTAAGAATATAGGTAAATATAGCTACTAGCGCGAACCCCTTAAGCATAGGGTATACTACCTTTAATAGTAACTAGAGTAGCACTAAGGCTACTACTAATAGACACACCTACTATAGTTAAAGTAATACTAAGGACCTTAGGATCCTTATTACGGTGCCTACGCTAAAGCGGCTCTTATAGAGCTTATTATATATAATTAGAAAGGCTATTTGCGACACGCTAGGCCTTAACCTTAGCGCTATACCTAGCGCCTTAAAGACTAGGATAGGATAGGCCGTCACCCCCACTAATAATAAGATAAGAGATAGCCTTATAGAATAGGGAAAGAAAGATTTAATAATAAGTGCTATAAGAGGTAGCATAGCTAAGCTACTATAGAAATAGTTTAATTATACTATACCTAACGTCCCTAGCGCGTACTAATTCTTGCTAGGCCTAGAGGTGCTAGTTACACACGACATAATAGAGGATAAGGCAGCCGTACAGACAGGCTTACTACCTATTAACTATAGATAGTTAAGGTATAGCGCTAATAAAGACGGAACTATTACCTAGATTATCTCCTTTATAAAGAAAGTGTAATAATTTAGGCTCCTAGGTAGTAGTAGCGCCTTAAAGGAGATTACTAAGACCCTAGCTATATAATAATATAACTTAGGCTACTAAGACTACTATAACCCACTAAAATGCGTGCGCCTCCCCCGCTGTAACAACTATAATAAGAAATAAGAGAACTACACAGGCCCCCTAGGCTTAGGATATACCTATCTAGTGTAGTGCGCTAACTGTTTTAGCCTATATTAGGCAAGGTATATTAACTGCCTAGCAGCTCTACGCCGAGTTAATAAGCAGGTTATTAGGCCAACGAGGAGGAAGATAGGCATATACTATCGCGCTGGTTACTAGGCCTATAAGTACGCTAATTACCCGTCCCTAAGTACTAAAACAGAGGTAGCAACTGCGGTAGCCTAGGATAGCTCACTAGAGCTCCGTAATGGCCTATATAGTGCCCTTACTACCCCTAGCTTACATCTAGCAGGCGCAATAACAACGCTAGTAAACGCTAATAAGCGACGCAACCTAGGACTAGAGGCGTTAATAGGGCCCTCTACCCGCCTATAACGCTCTACTTATATCCCTAGGAACCTAAATCTAGTAGTAATATTAGCACGTAGCGTTGCGCTATCTTAAAATTATATAGCTTTATTCTTATTAGAGAGAGACATAAGTATAAGCGATAAGAATAATCTCTTATATTAAGCACACCTTTATAGAGATAAAGGACTCCCCTTAGGGAGCGTGATATATAGGTTAGCTAGACAAATGTAGGGCAAAGCTTGCCTAGCCATATTACGGCCCTAGAGCTTACTTTTTAAGAAGGTATCGACGTAGTATGTATATAGGAGCTGGCCACGTGGCCTAGCACTTGCACCTTAAACCACCTAAGCTACTAGCTATACTTACCTATTAATAGCTAGGACGACCCCTAGCATAGGGAGATACAGAGACCTAGAGTCCTTATCTACACGCTAAAAGGCGTATAGCTCTACATTATAACTATAGCGCCCCTATAGGACAGGAATAAATAATAGATTTAGGTTAACAGGGTCTCTATCCTCAACATCTATAGGTAGCCTTAGACTACACTAGTCCTAGAGTATATTATAGGCCTTACCCCCCCAGCAAGATGCCTAGTGGGGAGAGACTTTAATACTAAGTATAATATATTTAAGCCTGGTATTATTACCTTATAAGGCGGCGCCGAGCTTACGCGCTAGGCTATAGATAGCGGTATAGACTATATTAGAGAACCTGGCAGAGCTACCTATAAAGCTAGCCATATCTTAGACCTTAGCTTCTCTAATATTACCTTTACTAAGATAGAGGTGCGCGACGACCTGCACTATAGCTCTAATTATACTACTCTAGTTATAATACTACTAGGCAGAAGTATACTAAGCCACGAATAATATTACCTTAGGCTTCCTAGAAAGAAGCTTCTTCCCTTTACCTAGCTAGTTATAATAGGTATACTATAGCTACCCTTAATAGTAGTAGCCTTTAACCTACGCTAGGTAGAAGAGTGCGTTATAGCGTTAACCTTATTACTTTAAAATACTCTACGCAAAACTAGTTACCTAAAGAGGAATAGTAAAAAGGCGGTACCTTAGTAGATAAATAAGTGCGCTAACGCCAGGCGCCTGTACCTTAAGTCTAGACGGGGCTATATAGGCACCTAGACCCTAGAGACTTGTAGCTTCCTAACTATAGTAAGAAAGGCTAAAAGATAATACTAGCAACATACTATTAATAGCGTAAAGGAGGACTCTAACCTCTTTTAAATTATAGGCTAGTATAAGTTTAAGCTAACAAGACTAGACCCGCCGCTGGCCTATAAGGGGCGCTATATTATAGACCCGTAGGAGAAAGCTAAGACGCTTAAATAAGTAATACTCTACTATTTTAATAGTAGTAATAACCTACTAGAGGCTCTAGCACCTAATATTTAAGAATTATAAGGCTATTACGCCTTCCCCTAAGACCTATACCTTTCCTCTAAAGAGGTTAAGCGTAACATAATAGGGGTCTTAAGCACCTTACCTAGTATAAATAGGATTACTATCCGCATGCTCACCACATGTTAGCACTATATTTAGATATATCTTACTAGTCTATACTAGCGCTGTCTAGCCCTTAGCTACTTCCCCTACGCGTAAAGGGTCGTAGAGGTTATTATAATACCTAAGATAGGTAAAAAGGATAAATTCTCTTCTAGATTATAGAGACCTATCGCCCTACTATCCTGCCTAGGCAAGGGCCTAGAGAGAATCTTAGTAAGGAGGTTTGCTAGCACTACTATAGCATATGGCATACTAAGCCCCTAACACGGGGGGGCTCTTCCTAAGAGATTAGCCATGGACCTAGTAGCCGCCTTTACACATAACGTAGAGGACGCCTTCTCTAACGGCCAGCACGTTACTATAGTTACTATAGACATCTAAGGCGCCTTCGACGCACTTCTTAAAAATTAACTTCTATATAAGATAAAGGCCTAAGGATAGTATAATAGCGCCCTCCTAATTATAAAAAACTTCCTCTAGGACTGCCGCGTCTAAGTGCGATTAGGAGAAGCCACTATAGCGCCCTACCTAGTATAGTGCGGGACGCCGCAGGGCTTACCACTATTACTAGTGCTATATATACTTTATCTGGCAGAGCTACTTTAGCAAGACCTTGCTAGGCGCTTTAGGTACGCAGACAATATCTGCCTCTATAGGCAATCCCACTTGCTAGACCAGAACGTAGAAATGCTAGCAGAAGACATAGGCGCTATAAATTCCTAGGGAGACGCTAATCACGTGGCATTTGCCCTAGAGAAACTCGAAATAATACACCTAACTAAGTAAAAAAGTAACTATTTGCTACCTATCTAGATTAATAATTAGCTTATCCTTTAACCTATACTATTAAATAAGGCGCTACACTAGCTAGGTGTTTACTTTAATAAAAAGCTTAATTTTAAAATATATATTACTACTTGCGTAGCTAAAGGACGCGTAGTTGCATAGCATATCTATAGCCTTGCTAGGATCTAGCATGGCCTACTAGCTAGCTTACTACGTAAAGTAGTAATCTCATGCGTACTACTATACCTACTATATAGAAACAAGGTCTAGTATAGAGGGCGCACGAAGCCCCCTAAGACTATAAGAGCCGCGTAGAACTAAAAGGTTAGTACACGACTTGGGTGGCATATCGCCGCCCTAGAAAAGGCCCTTATAATAGTGGTTAGAGGCGTCGTCCCTGCCTATCGCACTACGCCTACTACCATGCTATATAAAGACGCAGGTATTTCCTTAGTAGCTATAGCGCTTAAAGAGTATAAGGCGAGGTTTACTATACGCCTGCACTACGTTAATAAAAGTTACTTACTTATAGCGCGCACGCGACTAACTATAGTATATAGAGGAAAAGGCGCCGAACGCTTATAGCGCCTATATATAAAAGTCTAACTACTTATATAGCTATTCGCACTAGTACCCCGCCCTATACTACTATAACCGCACTATTCTAACTAGTGCTAAATAGATCTTGTAAATAATAAGCCTAAAAAGCTCGCTACTAAAGAATTTAAATAATGGTAGACAAGCCTTCCTACTAAGATAATTATAGTATTTTTAGACGGCTTAGAACAGCGCACAGAAAACGGCGAGCGCCACGTAACCTATAGATACGCTGTATACTAGGGCCAGAGTCTACTATATATAGGCAAAGGCTCCTTTAACACGCGGGCCCACGTCTTCGACGTAGAAGTAGTAGGGGCCTAGAGAGATTTTTAACACGTGCTATAGACTCAGGCGCACTACCTAAGCTAGATCTAAATATGTCTAGATAGCATATTAGTTATCTAGGGTATTAGGGGAGACCCCGCGCTGTTATCCTAGTAGGTCTTTATACGCTACTAGGAAGCTATAGACACTTAGGATATTTAAATCTAATAGTTACTAGGCTATATAGGTATTAAAGGTAATAAGCTAGCTAATTAGCTAGTAAATAAGGTAGCTAAGGACCCACGCCTACCTATAGGGAAGGTAGCTAACCTTATAATATTAAGTCTATAATCTAATACGCGCGCATACGTACGCGCTATATAATAAGAGTGGTAGTGTATACGCACACTAAATCTCTTTATATAGTATAACTAGTAGGGCCTAGCATACACCCCCTTTAGGCAATCGCCGGAGTTAGAGCTTACACGCCCCACCCTGGCCAAGCTCCTATTTATGAGGATAAGACACGGCAACTATGCCTAGTACTATAGGAAGTTTAAGCATAATAAAGAGACCCTCGCGTGCACCTGCGGAGCAGACCTAGCCCTAGACTATATTATACACTGCCTATAGATAGTGCGACGCTTTAACTACTAGCTATAATACCTAATATATCCCCTAATAGATACTAGAGAAGGAATATAGTACCTTAAGGCGCTAAGCTTAGGAGAATACGCAACCCTTCTTGCACTTAGTATTAGTAATAGTATATATTAGTAAGTAACTAGCTAACTACGTTATAGGCGAGCGGACGTAAACTTTTACTTTAGGTAAAGTAGATACGCTACCTACTTTTAACTTACTAAGGTATTTACTATATAAGACTAAGCTTTCTCTTTTATATACCTATATGCGTGTATATATCTCTCCTTACTTATAATAAGTCTTGGCATGCTTCTGTACAGGACTAGGGGTAGCTAGAAGGCTACCCTATTCCCCACTATTATTACACAAAGGCTAGATTAAATAGCTAAGTCGCCCCTATTTAGAGAGGGATAGTAGCAAGAGAGGCCGCTCTTATAGTAGCGATAGCACTAGTATAAGTGGCCCTTACTAAGTGCAGGGCACGTCTATATACCCCCTGGGAGGTTACATAGGACGTAAAACCAATACTACTACTACTACTACTACTCTGTCCTTATCTAACGACGATCCGCGGCGCTTCTTCTTCCGTCGGTTATAAGGATTCACCTTAAGCTGGTTCCCCGTGGATGACCTCTAGTATTTAATTAAACTAGCCAGCGGCTAGGCTACGTACGCAGTCCCTTTAAGTATACCCTTAGACTATAACTCTAAATTAATTTCTCTAATAGTAAAGTGCTCGTGAGAAGCTGGATAAATAAAATAGGTGTAGTAGTAGTTATTATAGAGCTTAACGCGGCACTCCTACATGCGCGTAATCTAGCTCTAATTACTTATTACTAAGGCTATATCCTCTACTCTCTATCGAGCTCGCGACTCCTTTAGCAACTGCCTAGTACGCGGAGTAACTAATTCTCTGGCTCTGGTAGTTACTATAGGGCTTCCTTAGGGATCCGACGAGGGCTCTATAACTAACCTGTTACGCGGAAACGCCTTTGCAACCGCATCACAAACAACCTTTACCTCTACTTTAAAGTCTACCTTACCTGTTAGCGGTACAAGCTTGTACTTCTTTACGTGGTAGTCTACCCCAGCTAGTAGCCTTAGCTCTTTACTTATACTAAAATCCTCTAAGGTTACATGCTGCTAGCTAGCTCCTTTATAGTTAGCATAGTAGGTAACTGTGCGCGAGGTAACACGGTAAGTTCTCTTAATAATAAAGCTCTATATAAGTAGTCCTATAATTATTAAGCTAACTTTATCCTTAATATAACTTAGTAAGAAGAAAACGCGAGATTTAGCTTCCTCTACTACTAGCTAACTATTCGCCTTATCGCCGTTCACGCGCACTAAATAGGTTACAGAGATCTTATATTTAAGAACTAACTCTGGCGGAGAGGACTCTCTAGGTGGAGGAGCAGCTGGAGGAGCAGCTAGAGGAGTTAAATCGTCGGGGTTAAAGGGCGGAATAATAGGTGGAGATAACCGTACATACTTTAGCTCTGGCGGCGGCGGCTGCTGCTCCTCCCGAGCTGGGGCAGCAGGAACACTTTTTTTGGCAGGCGCGACTGCCTTTTTAGATGGCTTCGCTGCCTTCTTTGGGGCTGGTTTACCCTTAGCAGCAGCTGCTGGCGCCTGGTAAGCTCCATCCGCGTCCCACCACCGAACCGACTTACGCGCAGCTGTAGGCTTCTCAGCAAGCTTCTCGGCACCACTAGCAACCTCCCTATCCACTAGAGACTGACCCTGTACCCTGGCACGCGTAGAAAGGGCTGGCAGGCAACAGAGCGAGTCTTTTAAGCCTATTTTTCGCGCTAGGGTTGCTTTTAAGTGCGCTGCAGGCGTTTTTCGCGACTTTAAGGAGGTTCCTATTAGTCTACAACGTTAGTACGACTCTAAAAAAACGCCTACAAGGTCTATCCCTGTGTATTTAAGAAGCTTCAACTTACTGTTGGTTATAGTAGGCTATTGTTGAGGTGTTACACGAAAAACCGCTCGATTTTGAGATTCCTCATACAAATTGGGGGGGGGGGGGAAATTAACCGAGGGCTCTCTCGCTTATCACCGATTTTCGTATATAACAGATCACGCGCACGGACACGGTACACTTGCGTAATTCTTAGCAGAATTACAGTGTATATAATTCTCTCTCTCCCCTTTCTAACGCCCCCCCTCCCTCCCTCAGGCAGGGCCGTCAATCACTACTAATGAGCCCGGTGTAAGCAGGCGATAAGTCTGTTACTACGCAGCTCCCCCCTTCAGTCTGTTTACGTACTGACAAATGTTTATTGGACTATTCCCACATCAATTTGTTACTATTCTATATTTTGAGCGGTATGGTGCACACTTGAGGACGCCGTCCTACGCAAAGGGCATGTGCGTGTGTCGAAAGCGATCGCGGTTATTTCAGCAGGCTTGAACATAAGCACAGCCTACGCCTCATCCACTGCGATACCAAGCCCGCCAAGACGGCAAATTCGTCGTCGGCGAATTTGTCTCTGCACGCACCGTCGGCGGACCGCTCAGGCTGAAAATGGGCACCGAGCAATGGTGTGACAGCCCGCAAGGCACACCCGCGGAATCTTTGCCCGATCTCGAAGCTCTTGATCGAGTTAGAAAGTGGTTAGTCAGGTACAACGAAGAGCAGAGCGGGAGTTGGTGAAGCGGGCAACACATTGGGTATCGCCGCCTAAGCTGCAACGCGATGAGCATTCGATCATGAGTCGCTCCTGTTATGGGATGTTCGAGCTGTTGATGGTATGTCTGGTAGGTTTTAGGCTTTCCGGCTGGCGACGAATACGGGCAGCTTGTTTGAGTATGCTTTGGGGGGTTTGGAGTAGATACCGATGCGGTCGCAGATGCCAACGGCGGCGCCGAATAGCAAGCGGGATCTTGTTGCAGAAGACATTGATTACGATCGAATGCTACGTGTTTCAAGCTGAGCAATATAACAGCGGAATAATCTTGTGTGAGAGGACTGCAGACGGGCGTCTTCACGCTAGCATCTAGTGTTTCGATTACTAGCGACGAATCTTCTGCACGGGACAGTAGTGAGGCTTTTTGTATTAGCATGCTGTATTAGGCGTACGATTAGTGAAAGGGATCAATTAACGTCTTAAGTCGGGTGGGGTAGTTTCCGACACCCCGCAAAATTTCGCCGCTGCCACCACTTGGGTTGCGAATATGCTCACAACTTTATCAAATAAATTTGTAAAGATATAAAAAAAATGGTATTTAAAGCATTTAATCACTTTCTTTATCTATGCTTAAATCATAATTAAGATATTATTGTGTTCGTCGTCGTTCTCGCGCTAAACGTCGAACTAATAGCTGCTCCGCTTCCTCTTTAGAGCTACTTTCCTCCTTTATAATAATAACCTTCTGCGATGCGTTTCTCACTTTGCGAATACGTTAAGAGGGTACCTAATTAGCCTGCGAGAGAACTTCTATAAGACTTGCGAAGCGTTTATTTAGATTAATTATAACTTTATAGCGTTTTAGTAGATTTGCTTAATTAACCTGCTCGCGCAAGAAAGCAATCTTATAATTTTTTATAATAACCTTTATTAAGGTACGGTTAAATGCCTTAGCAGTAAGCTGAACACATCGTCGTGTAGTTGGTGAGAAGCTCTTTTCAGAAAATAGCTTTACAATATCGCTGCCACGTTTTAGCGTCCTGATATCCTTGGTAGAAGAGGGTGGTGTTGACGGCCGTTCGCGCACCACCACCCAGCGAGAACCTAAGGGCTTTCTCACGTTCTTAGGGTACAGCCCTGTTGCTTTCCACCCAGATCGGACACACTGCTCTCGAAGGCCGATTTTACGCGCTTTTGTATAAAATTCGAGAAACTTGGCCTTCCCAAGCTTTGTTGCATCTGTCTCAGCCCCATACTCGCCGACGAAGCGCCGATACGCCACCTTTAGGCTGGAGAAACAACCAAGATCTAAAGGCTGGAGTATATGTGAAGTATAGGCAGGGATAAAGAGCAAATGCACATTATTTATATAATATGTAGTTATAAATTCGTCCGAGGTATAACTGCTATAGCCGTTAATAATAAGTAATCGTGTCTTAGATAGATTATTAGGCTTAGTCTGGGGCAAGAACACCTTCTCCAGCTACTTAATAGTAATATTATTACTTATCCACCTATTTTGCGAGAAAGTAATATACTAGTAAGGATATTAAGTTAAAAACTCTTTTTTAAACCACTGCTCCTGGATGCTCTTAGCCTTAAAGATAACTAAAGGTTTAAGAACGACGCCAAGCGCAGAGATACACTCTACTATAGAGGTCCACGTACGGGTATTTATTATCTTAACTAGTATAGCATTAGGGTTCTCTTGCGAGGAGCCTATAACAAGCCTATTAACTTCCTAGCCCTCTATAATACCGCCCTCGTCGGCGTTGTACCTGTGTCGGGGGGGAATCCAGGTCACGGTCTCGTATAGGTCGAATATTTGCCGGATATTTTCAGGAGTGGCCGCATTTATGCGTTCCTAGCTAGTCTAGCGGCCTAACTTTGACTTAATAGCTAGGCGGCGTTTTATAAATTAACTAGTCTACTCCCTCCCTAAGTTCTTATAGTTACTCTCTTACTTAAGAATAACTATTACAATAGCTTACACTTGCGCGTGGGTTAGCGCGTAACTAAGAGCTTCTTAATAGAGAATCTAGCGCTCTAGATGCTCTTCTTAGATAACTAAAAGCCACTATACACTATTATAGGCATATAGGTAGGATTAGGCACTATTAAAGCGGCCGCGAAGAGTGTTGCGTGGTACCCTATATTAAGTAGCAATAGTGGCTAAAGCGACCCTAGATTTGAGGTCTGCAAGTGCGTTCTAGACATCTCCTTCTATATATCTAGCTATTTAAAGTTAGAGAAAACAATGCAAAAGGAAAAATTGAAATTAATAAAGAATTAAGGTTGTAAGAATTATTTTCAGTCAGCGTGCATGGTGGGTGAGCGCGATTGCGGGGCTGTCGGAAACTACCCGGTGTCGGAAACTACCCCACCCGACTTATTGAGTATAACTGCCCGAGTACATATATTTGTTCCCGGCGAGTCTTCTTTCCAGGGTTGGAGCTACTGTATACTACGGCAACCGGCGGACCTTCGTCTCTTTGCTCTGAAAGGTAATACGCTTGGATCAATCTCGGTGCAACGACATCTTGAACAGGTGTTGAGAACAATACACGATAGCGAGAACACGACTACATGCTTCCAGTCGTCACGCCTTGATATCAGGTTTGGTGTCAATGTGGGTAACATTAACGTCCTTGTTATCCTCGTCGTATTCGAGCTTCTCGCTATCCTTCACTTTGGGATCGTCAAAAACTATAGGTGAACAAGTCAGCAAACCATATAATATATCTATTACCCTCCGGCGAGCAGGAATTCTCTTACTATGTGCGATTTCCTCAAGAGTCGGGCCCTTCGTCTCTGGGTATAGGAAATAGATGATGCCGGTCTCGCAAACGAGCCACACCTGTTACAACTTAGTTTGATGACAGCCAACAGGGCTCTTCCATCCAACTTACAACGTAGACTAGGTAGTACTTCCATTGGAGAGCGTCCATTCCGATGGGATTTACGAATGAGTTGAAGGCAGTGCTGCCACGGGTGAAAAACTGTAGCAGTGCAACACCCTTGGCGCGGTGTACGTAGGGGAAAATCTCCGTAACGTAGACGTAAGTCAGTGGCTGCATGATGCTGTACATGGCGTTGTAGAGAAAGATCATGGCAACAACAGCCGTCGCAGCAGAATTTGACGCATGCTGAGCATAACCAGCACTGACACCGGTCCAGATCGAGAATACAATGGTCATACCGGTGAAACCCGCCAGGTATTGGGTACGGCGCGGCAAGTAGGGGGTCAAGAACGCACTGCCTGTAGCGCAGAGCCAGAACCAGCACTAGTTGGGAAGAAACTGATCAGCTCCAATACAATACATGATGAGCATGTGTCTTGGTTGTGAGGAGGCTTACAGAGAGCGACAAGTTGATGACATTTTGAGTCCTCTTGTCCGTGACACCAACAGTTGTCAGAACCTTGGCCAAATAGTACCTATACAAGTTAGGAATCAGTAGGGTAAAATTGCCGGCAGTGATTCTGTTCTGCTTCGTGGACGTTGCTGAAGAGGTTCGACTTACGACAGAAGCCCGTTACCGGACCATTGAGTGAAGATGCCAACACACATGGCAATGGCTGATCTCTTTCTATTTCCGGGTGTTTGGAGAAGTTCAATCCATCGAGATTTTGAGCTTTCCATCTCCATCTTAAGCTGTGCAGAGATCTCGTCGAACTCGGCGCGCACAAAGGCAGAGTCGCGGTCTCCTTCGCCGTGGTACTTTACAAGGACGTCAAAGGCCTCGTCGCCGCGGTCCTTGGATAGCAGCCAACGAGGGCTTTCGGGCACCCACCAGATGAATATGACCTGGAGAAGTGATGGCGCGGCTTGCAGTATCGAAGGAATACGCCAGCCCCAGTCATTAGGCATGTTATATGTCCCAAGGGTGACACCAGCTGCCGTGATGGCGCCGATAAACCAAGACGTGTTGAAAAGACCGATGATGGTAGAGCGCTCGCGGGGATACGTGAGTTCGGCCAAGAGCTGCGAGGCGCCTGAGACGGCAAAAGGGATGCCAGTACCGAGGATTAAACGTGAGGCAAGAAACATGCCGACTGAAACAAGGATTAGCAGCGGTTCTGTCCTACAACAAAGGACGTAATGGAAAGGGGAAAGACTGACCGTTTTGGGAAGCAGACTGTAGAATGACGCCGATGATGAGGATGACGGAGCCAAAGGTGATGCTATGCTTGCGACCAAATCGGTCGTTGACGTACGGGACAATGGGTAGGGTGATCAGACCTCCGAGGTTGTACGAAGCGTTCATCACGCCGAGGAGCGCTCCCTTCGGGTGGTTGAAGTCTGGCGGGATCGGGGATTAGCTACAAGACAGGGTCGGAGCTGGCCACTCAAAGTTGGTCTCACATGTCTGCCACGTAGCAACGGCCTGCAAACCATTGAGAACAGACCCATCGTAACCCGTAGTCATCTCCACGCCGAGCGCGGCCGGAATGAGGCAGAGGTAGAGCATTCGAAGGTTGGGCTTCTTGTACCACGGTACAGTGTCATGATTGAGGAGGCGAATGACCTCGGACTCCTCCGCAAGCTGCTTGGCCTGGGCTCGAGACATGGTGCAGCAGTGAATGAAACCAGCAATTAGGACCGTCGATGGGTTGACAAGTGTGGTTCTGGACGAAGATATGCCGTGCACGCTCTTATATATATCAGAGCATGCGCCCGCTCCTCGGCTTCGTCCCAGGCCAGCTCTTCGCCTCATTGGGCGGGTGGAGCAGAAACGAGCCTGGTGTCTGGGGAAACCTGCAAGCCATTGATGTCCCCACGCCACTAGCAGTGTGGTTGGGAACTCTGGGGTAAGTGCAGATGTGGCCATGGGGTGATTTGGTGGGTCGGAAGCTTGGGGTCGGCCAAATAGAACCTCCGACCTGGGCCGAGGGCGACTCGAAACCCCCGGAAACCCCCGGAACCTCCGCCAGCACATCGGCGGCCCGTGCGCGGCGTATCGGGCGTATCGGGCGGATAGGCACTTGGCGCCGCGCACCACGCGAAGCCACGCACCACCCGTCGACGGCAACGCCCTCGTGACCTCGGGGCCCCGCACGCGAATGGCCTGCTATAGTGGTGACCGGTATTGGTTTCCGGTTCTAGCACTTCGGTTATTCTTAACGCATGGCCACTTCAACGTGCGCTTGCCAAAGTAGTCTTAGCGCTCCATGGCCCCTTATGTGGCTAAGCAAGTGGCAGTAACGTTATCTATAAAATGTGCAATGTTACTGTACCTCCCCCTTCGTGGCGAAAAACACCTCTGTCCTAAAAGAAACGATAGAGGCTTTACATATTTAATAACGTTAATATACATTATTACTATTTCTCGTAAACAAATTTAACCTTACTGCAGCCTGAAAATATCGCCCACATCTTTGCGTTCTAAAATGTCGCTAATAGCCTCACCATCCATTATTCCATGCACATAACTAATAACCTAGTTAGTGATTAAAATAGTACGCAGTGATGTGGCAGCTCACCATTCCCCCACCATTGTATAGTAGTCTTGACTTTGGTTATCGATACGCCTCAGTACGTAGGGCACCTCTCCGCCTAGCAATATGCAGATTAGGTCCCCTTTGGAAGCGGTTGGTGGCAGTAAGCAGAAACGACCCTTCCTAGTTATACAAAATCTTCGTCCGTTTAAGCAAAGTTGTCGATTCTCCATAGCTTGCAACAACTCTTGCTCCTCCTTCGCGTTTTTGGGTGGGATGTATTGTATTTCTGGTAGGAGTCGCTGTGCTGGGTTCCATCCAGCATTTTCCTTGAAATGGAGCCCTTCGATCTGTCGGTCGGTCAAAATTGTTCTCCAAAATGCATTCTCTCTATCAGTACGCGATTGATACGTTTTAAGTTGAGTATCCATTGCCATTTTCTTCCAGTGGGAAAGGATCGGTTCGGTTGCGCGGCCACCAAGAACGATGTCATCGGAAAAGGGGAAGATACGTCCGCATTGGCTGACCACGTCAAACGAACGGCCTCGGAGAATAAGCGTACGATGATCATCTTCAAACTGAATAGTAGATAATGGTCTTGACCGGTCTTGCCTAGCCGCAAAGAATACTCGCTGCGTCTCTCCTCGAACTGGGTTGGGCAAAAAGGATGAGATTGGTGTTATAGCTCTCGGACCAAAATCGGGAACCCAAGATGGAAGGCATAGCTTATTAGGCTCATAGCACTCTCCAGTCATCCAGCGAAACCAGTCTAGACCTCTGTCTTCCAACAGACACGAGGAGAAGAATGACACGTATATCTCCTTAGGTGATTTACTATAGTTGACCTGAACTCCGTGGTCACTAAGAAGACCTAAGAGGCCATAAATCTTGTCCCTAGGATTGGTTACCGATCGGTATTTGAATGACCATAGCAAATTTGACAATTCGAATGACTGAGGCACGGAGGAGTTAGTTCGAATTGCCAGACGCAATCTCGCTAATGCCTCTGAAAAGCCAGAGACGAGCATGCCAAGGGTACGAAGCGCAGTTATTTGAAGTCTGCTGAGGTTCCTGTAATGCGACATATGTCCAACATCCATCCATGCTATAATGAAGACATGGAATGTGGACCAACGAATATGGCGAGAACCGCACACAACGAGGACATCCGGAGCCAGTGCCACTTCTTGGATTATCCACATCCTTTGCCACCAGGGACGGGAGAACAGGTGGACAAGGGACATCATTCGCCGAAGAAACCCGTAATTTTCAAGGTAGAATAGCCAGATGGACTCGGTGTCAAATTTAGCAACCTCAGTCAAGTATGGAATGAAATCAAGAGCCATCCCACTGTCAAACGTCTCTTCACCAAGCCAAGCAATCACCCGTTCTGCTCTGGTATATATCTTTCTCATGAGAGGCACTTGAACGCTTTTCTCGTCTGCGCTGTTTTGGTCAATGCATATCGCATCAATCCAAATGATTCTTGTGCTTCGAGGTTGTCGCAGGCGACGCAACGCGTCTCGAAGGTTTGGTCGGATGTGAAAGGGTAAACCATCCAATGATATCCGGCATGCACTCTTCTCATCGCCCCACGTATATGATAGAGCTTCGTATGGCGGTGCCGAGTCTAACTGATAGTCCCGCAACCTGCAATGAATATCGGCGTATAGACTGTGTCCAGAAATGAGCTCTAGCAACCTGAAACTATTAAATTGCAGAGGGTTGTATTCGAAACCACGTCGGCGCCGTTTTTGACTTGGCGACATGTTTACGCGAGGAACTTATTCATGAATTCCCGAACCCGGACTGGAAGGGCCGCTGGTGAGGGTCGTGGTGGCATCCTACTAATTCTTCGTTAAAACACGTTGCATATTTCATGGTGTGGGGCCCACAAAGAGCTAAGACTAATGTAGTAAGCGCACGTTGAAGTGGCCGTGCGCTGAGAATAACCCGAAGTGCTGGAACCGGAAACCGATACGGAGGAGCCTTTCAAAAGTCCTTGCCAGCGCCGACAAGGGTATCTCAGCCACAAACCCGATCTGGCAACTGCTCCGAGCCAACGTGGCCTTTGCGCTCTCAGCTCTTTTGTAGAGCTACTCTCTACAGTAAACCTATACTATTCTACTCTATCTATTATAGCTCCCTACGATATCCCTACTCGTGCGCTTATTATAAGCCTTAAGGCTACTAGTAAGTCTAGTAATAAGATCTATAAACTAATAAGGATCCTAACATAGATAATTAATTTAAATATATAATTAAGCTATTACACGAGGTTTTAACCTAGCCCTATAGCTACTTATAATTAATAATTACTACTTTAAAGATGCCCCGTGCTCTAGTTAACTATTAAAGTAAGCTAAGGTCTTTAAGAAGGTTATTAATACTATATATACTAATTACTATAGACAAGAGAAGTTATGCGCTAATATTACTAGTACGCTTAGCTAATAAGGCTTTAATATATTAGCTACGTTAGTATAGAGGATCCTATAGGCAGCTAGATTTAAGAAGACTAAATTAATAAAAAAGCGTAGGTTAATAAAGAAAATAAAGGAAGAGTAACTTAAGTAGTGCCTTGTTAGGATCCGAGCGACCTACAAGTGTCGAGGACCAACGATGGGCAGCCGCGGGGTAACCATCGGTGGGACTGCACTACCGAGGTCACGTGATCTACCATCCCGCCAAGAATACCATCCCGGATGGCACAACCCTCCCGGATGGCACAACCCTCCCAGATGGCATAACCATCCAGGATGGCACAGGATTATGGGATGGCAGGAAAAGGATCAAATATATAAACCCACACGAATACCCTTACGGCATTCGTGTGCAACCTGTTTATCAATCTATCGTTTAGATCTGAATAAGCAACCTTGTTGATTTGATTGTGCTATACACACCTTCGATACTAACGCCCCAGTGACAAGCGCAAGCTATCACTACAACCCTCTCCCGTCCTACTAGTATTCCTGCCCGAGAACCAACCTTAGCCCCTTAGGGATTAGCTATCTCTTTGGGATCTTAACATGCCTTTAATATTATAATTAAATAATAGAGGACTAGAAGAAAGTTATCTAGTCTAACAAGACGTCTGTCATTCTTCTTTATAGACAAGGGGGGTACTAAGTATGGCGGAAAGTAGATGAAGCCTTCGTACGCAGCTGTATCCGTGAGAGTTAGAAAGGCTATTCTGAATTCATGTTCTAGGGCTGCTTCTCCTACAATCAACGTGGGCCCTGCTATTGCTAGACACCAGAGACAAAGCAAGAGAAAGAAGCTGCTATTAAAAAAATTAAGGAGCTAAATTAGGTACTAAGCCTATTATAAAAGAGTAGTAGGAGCTTAAGACTAGTATCTAGCGCCTTAGTCTGCGTACAAAGCCTGGCAAGCGGCCCCAATAGAAGTAGAATACAAAGACTGGCAAGCTCAGCCGAGGTCGAGGATTAGGATCAGGATCAGGAATTGACTGGTATTGATATTAGATAACTATCTTATATCTAAAGCTGATTCCTTTTGTAAAGCAATGTCAAGCTGAACGGCTAGAAATAGTTGTTTAAGAGGATAAGGCACCTGCCCATAATCACTACGTACAGAGCTATATATATAGCTGGGAGGGCGTTCAGCGATTACTCTGGTGTGGGAACTCGCCTGATTTGAACGCGATTGAGCCTTGCTGGCCATGGATGAAGAGGCGTACTACAAAGAAAGGGGCGCCAAAGAGCCGAGCAGAAGCAGTACGTGCGTGGGAGCAGTGCTGGAAGGAGCTACCTCCGGATAAGATTTAGGCATGGATTAAACGTATTCCTATTCATATTCAGAAGATTATTAAACTTGAGCGGCAACGAGTATAAGGAAGATCAAAATATTGGTAGAGTTAGATAACCGCTATACAAATCGGACGTATTTGCCGTATTTGGAAACCCCCCTGTCGTGTGGCGCTTACCCCTGTCAGCAAGGACTTTTGAAAGGCTCCTCCGTACCGGTCAATAGGATAGCCGCTGGGTCGCAGAGGCGGAGATATACTGCGGCTCCGCCAGCTCGTCGGAAGAAACAAAAAGGGCTCCTTCTCGACCTGCCTCGACCCTCGGCCGCCTCGACCCTCGGCCGCCTCGACCCTCGGCCGCCTCGACCCCCCTGTGCGGGCTCGTTCACGCTCATCATTCGTTATGCCGCCGCCCGGCCCTGCTCCGGACTCGCATTCTCATCGGGCCTGTGATCGCTGCCGTCGGAAGAAGGCCAAAGTAAGTCGACCCAGGCCCACTCCACCTTGCAGGAGGACATCGGCTCATGCAACCAAATGAGTACAGTGCGACTCCATCGACTACTCATGCACAGAATGCTGCAAAGCTGGTGACGCTTGCACATTCGATATCCCCCCGGGCACGCGAGGACCCAAGGGGAAGCCAAGACGCCGCGGCATCACCGACCTTCGACATGTTCGAAATGAGGCTCAGCAACCACAACAGAGTCCCATCGCAGCGTCCCCGTTATCGCCCTTTCTTCCGCCGATCCGGCACACAGCCGTATCGCTTCCTCATCATCTAACTGTACTTGAACGATTTGCCCTTCTCGCCAGCGACATCGCCCAAGTCTGTCCCTTTTCCACGTCGCTTGATGCCGTGGTCCGAGAATGCACGGACCTCTTCTTCCAGTACATTGCACCCATTAGCATGTCGGTACACGAACCCAGCGTGCGCAACACCGTGAACCAGGCGCTCGGCACCGCACCGCCCGGTGCATCCCCGACTCTTTCTGCGTTCTCGCTACTCACTGCTGTATGCGCCAAGGTCTGTTTCTTTGTGCCTTCGAATCTATTTCCGATTGGCAGCTCTCTTGCGGAGACCTTTCTGGAGGCTTCGCGCAGTAGCTTCTCCAGTCATGCCGACGCCGATCTGGAGGACCCGTGTGCGGACTCGATAACCATCCGTCTACTCCACTCCAACTGTCTGCATACTTCAGCACAGACGGCCGTGTCGTGGCATGTCTTTGGAGAGGCCGTCCGACTGGTCCAGCGCATGCACCTCCACGATGAAGAAACGTATACCCCTCTTTCTCCAATCGAGGCAGGCATGCGACGCAACGCTTTCTGGCAAGTATACATAGGAGATAAGTCTTTGGCTGTGCTCCGCTCAATGCCAGTCTCGATCCACAGCTACTCTTTCGACGAGAGCATAACCACTGCTTATCCGTTGAGTGACCGGGACGAGTAGGTGAATAGTCGAATGAACTTGTTCATGCAAACTAACCGCAGCTCCAGGCTCAATCCGGGTTTCAATGCTGGAATCCAACTTTGGCAGTACGCGGCAGACCTGTTGCTGAGATTGAGGGTCATCAAAAGCCATCAAGAGCCTGATGTAGACGCCCCGCACCCATCTTTGACACCAGCAGACCGTGCCGTCCTAAGCCAACTCTACGTTCGCTTTGCTACCTGTCTCGACGACTTGTCACCACAATTGCTACCAGAAAGTGCTTCATCGTCTGGTACCAGCGTCATCTCTACACATGATAGATTTGCCGTTCAGGTCGCAGATTTACACGTAACGTACCACTGTTTGAAGATGTATCTTGTTAGGAAGCTCGAGGAGGTCAGCTTCTTCTTTTGGATTGGAGAGTCCCACGATATGCTTGTGCTCAGAAAAACTGAGATTGGGCGAGACATGGTGAGACTTCTACAGGTCATACCATTTTGGTCGTTGCAGATCAATGGAGAGCCTTGCGTAGGTGACATTCCGTCCTCGAGAATTATAGCATGATGAACGAGGGCTAACTGTTCATATTCTTTGTTCTAGGCTGAAAAGATTCGCCTTGTCGCTACGGATTTGCTCGCTATACTGCAAGATCCTTCGCCTCTCGCAACCAGGGCCCGCCGGGACTTCGCCGTGCTCCTCGATATTCTCTCCCAGCTTGACTCCAAGGCCTCAAATGCTCTGCACCGAGAATTACCATAGCGTAGCTGCGGCTCCTGACCTCATGTCCAGACCTCCGAGGAATGCCTACTATGGTCGTTCTTCAACCCGCGTTTGGTCGTTTCGACGTGCCTGGAATGTTTCCTGGAGGTAATATGCTGAGCCCTTTGGTGTTCTCTTCAACGTCTGGAAGTCCACATGGACAATCCCGTAGCGTGGACCGAAGCCAGACGACCATTCTGGAGAGCACGTTAGTGGACATTCAAGAGGCTCGGAACGAGAGGAGAGTGGTTGCTCACCAAAGTTGTCCATCAAAGACCAGACGTAGTAACCTTGGACCTCGATACCATCTTCGTAGATGGCCTGGGAGATTGCGTCAAGATATAAACCCAGATACCTCTGTCGAAAGTGGTCGTCCGTTGCGATCTTGATATCCGCCTCGCCGGGGCAAGGGCAGCCGTTCTCTGTAATTATGATAGGGAGGTGATATCGGTCCCAGATCCAGTTCATCATCTTCCTGAATCCACTGGGCGCAAGTCGCAACCATGGCATGCTTGATGCTGGTCCGATTTCTTCGCCCTTGCTGTTGGTAGACGACTCTTCAATATTTCTCGTCCAGTCATCCTTGGCTGGCAAATCCATGAGTTGGCGAACAAATTTGGTCGAGTAGTGGTTCATCCCGTAGAAGCCATTGATTGGGCAGGTGACTTTGAGCAGGTCGAGGTCGTCTGGTGTGAAGCTAGGCAGACGGGCACCAAGGTACTCTTTCATCACCGCCGGGTAATCTTTACCCAAATAAATTGGATCACCGAACCAGCCAACATAAAACTCCAGCCGAACTTGGACTGCGTCGATATCAGTCTGCTTGGTTTCATCGTAAGGCTCATAAAAGTGACCGTTGAGCACAATGGAGATCTTGCCATTCTGCGATGGTTGGAACTCCCGAGCATACATCTGGACGACTGAAGCGTGAGACAGGATAAGGGTGTGTCCAACAAGCCATGGCTCTGTTGCGGTTTCGGTTCCGACCTCGGCACAGTGTCCTGGAGCAAGGCTGCCATTAAGATGTCCGAAGATGGAGATGATATAGGGTTCGTTGAAGGTGACCCAGGATTTGACACGGTCACCAAAGCGGGTGAAACACAAACGCGCATACCGCTCAAAATCGGCTCTAAACTCCTTCGTGTTGAGAAACGCTTTGTACTTGCTATACAAGCCCTCCGGAACGTCCCAGTGGTAGAGTGTGACTGAAGGCGTGATGGAGTGTTCCAGGAGGGTATCAATAAGCCGATTATAAAAGGCAATCCCCGCCTCATTGACTGGATCATCGCGACCACCCAAAGGAATAATGCGAGACCAAGAGATGGAAAGGCGATAGGTTTCAATGCCAAGCGACTTCATGAGCTGTACGTCCTCTTCCATGTGGTTGTAGTGGTCACACGTGATGTCCGCGTTTTCGCCATTGGTTCGCGATGGCTCCAAATGGGAGAACGTGTCCCAGATGGACTTACCTTTGCCATCTTGTGTAGAAGCCCCTTCGATTTGGTAAGCAGCTGTGGCAGCACCATATCCAAAACTTTTAGGGAGCTTGAGGTTCTTGATTGGGAATTCAGACCCAGCGAGGTGGCTGAAAGGGGTCTGCTCAGCGGCAGCCCACATATTGGCTTCTTCCGACATATTTTCGAGTCTGCGCTTGGAGTTCGAGAGCGGTGAAGTGAGGGAAGGCTTTGCAGTGAACTTTGTTGACAAGCTTTTGGCACCGGTTAACGAGGCTGAATACTATCAGAAAGCGTGAGAAGTCTTGATTTGATAAGAAAAGGACCTGCAGGTAGCATTTAAAGGTATGGTAGGAGCATGCTACCTCCAAGGATGCATCAGACTGACTTTGAAAAAAGTAAAGTCCATCGGCAGTTTAGGTCACACTACCAGCGTCAACGTTGAAGCTAGTCATCGCCTAAACTCCCGAGGCACATGGGTCCGGGGACTCCGGACCCTGACGGAGGTTTCGGCCAATGGAAGCCTCCGCAGAGGCTTCTGTCCCGCTCGGCCGCAATCGCTGTAATGGGTAAAGCCAACCAAAACAAGCCGGGGCCTAGCCAAACAAGTGCCGGGCGAGTTCTATTGACATGAACTCTTGGCCTCTCAGCGTTCTGTCTAGGGTTGTTAAAATACATGCACGATTCGATTTTTCGTATATATACAGGTATATGTATGTATGGTATGATAAAATCCTTGGCAAGGGGCAGCTATTGATAAGCACCGTCCCTCTCAGCTACGGAGATCGATCCTTCCTAAATAGTAAGAGTACCGGATTAATGAAGCGCCGGCCCGAATTATACATGTATAGAAAATGAAAACGGTATATATACGTATAATATACATGCATGACAAATGAGCAATCCTAGTTCTGTCCCGCTTTGCGAGCTCCAGACTTGTTGAACCGACATGCATGCGTAGCATGCGCACTACGCCCATTGTTAGCCCCCGGCGTATTCTTGTTCCCCGCAATTACCCCTAGTCATGATCTACCAACTTACTGCTCTCCCCAGAGAGGCATCGTATCGCCAGAGGAAATCTCATCTCGGTTGACACAAAACGCCGACAAAGGCAGGTGTGACCGGAAGTCCAACGCCGATGAAGCAGAGGGGAACATCTATAAGAACCGGCATGGTGTAATATCTGAAAACCATCTTTGCTATCAAAAACCCCAGTGTCGGGCTTCAGTAACTCCTCTACTCCTCATTCTGCAACCCCTTCTTGGTTAGCATGGCTCGACTCGTCTCACTTGGAGCCCTCCTCGTGGCTATAGCCCTAGCTTCAGCATCGCCGAGGGTCCCACCACCACCAGAGCCTGAGCCAATCGAAATTGTGGAGCTCCCTCTGCCACCTGTTTCTGCGAATAACGCTACGGGCTCGTGCAACCTCAGTATCAACCCACGCGGCACTGGTTGCATAGCTCAAAAAGGTGGTGGATCCGACACGAAAACCATTGGTATCATAGCATCGGGCGACTTCCTTCCCGATGGCAAACATGTCATCACTATGGCAACGTTCGTAGGAGCCCCCGAGCACCCCGACCCGGCAAGCATCTACGACGGAGAGCAGATTCTCCTTATCAAGACGAACAACTCGACATTCCCCAATGGTGATCCGTGGAAGTGCCTAACCTGCGGAATGCCCGCGGACAATGCCCCTCATAGGACGGCTCTTCTCGACTATCCACAAGCTTTCGCGGACGGCAAGCGCATCCTCGCTGGCGACAACATCATTGACTGCGGCGAATACGACCTGACCAGCGTCGAGTGCACCCCTACAGTCACCTACATGTATCCCATCCACTGGGAGACATCTCTCGATGGAGAGGGGAAAGGTGGCGCGCTTCGCGAACTGCGTCTTCATCCTGATGATATTCACTTGGGTTTCAGCTCTTTCAACTTCATTAATGGGCAATTAGGCCAAAGTGCCTACTTCGCCAGGCTCCAGTTCAACCCTTCGCCAGAAAAAGGTCTACCCCTAGGCCCCCGCTACGACCTCCTCAGCGTGACTCGCATGGTTGAACCGAACGCCATACCACCTATTTCAGTCAAAGATGGGCAGGTCATCATTAATCGTGATTACATCAGTGTTGGTGAGCTCCGCGGCTTTTCTGGAAGCGGAAAAGAGGTCATCTACGTCGGATTCGGTTGGGAATCTTCCAATACTGATGCCTTTGCTGTTCACCTACAGACTGGCAAGATTCGTCGCTTGACCAGCCATCCCGAGTATGTGGACCCTATCGATGTCTCTCCGGATGACAATTGGTCAGTCATTGAAGACACCCGCGGCACCGACCGCCAGATGTTCCTGGCTGGTATGCGCGGAATTCCACCAGTAACCGACTTGGTGAGCACCAGAATCACCACAGCGACGCGCAACAATGGTCCCCGGCGCTTCTTTCAGCCCTTCCTTGTGGACCGCTATGGCGATCGTGGCGATTACGCTGGCCAAAAAATCAACGGAGGCCCAGGTGTGCCTGGGAGTGGCGATATCGACGATCCGGAGTGGAACGCTATGGCAGACCCCAGATGGAGTCCTCATGGCAACGAGATTGTGTACTGGCAGGCACAGACTATCTTCCCTGAATGTGGAGGACCCAATCCTCTACCATGCTACCCTTCCAAAGCACCTGGAGGCAGAACATACCGTCTGATGTTGGCCAAGCTTGTCAGTCGCGCGCCGAAGCCGTACCCACCTGTCGAGGAAGCATCCGACGAAATTCCATGGGGTGAGCCCTACATTCGAGGAAGTGTTCCGAACGCTCGTGGGGAGCCGCCGCAAGGCGTATATACCCTCAAAGGCAAGGCCGCAGGTTATGCAAAAGTCAGTTTTGCCGGCGCTGGAAATAGCGCTTCCGCTCCAATTGCCAATGTTGCAGTCACTTATCATAATTTCTCCGATGGAAAGCTGACTTATACCAACGGATACGAGAAAGGGCTGGCTTTTATCAACGGATACGAGAACGTTACCTTGGAATTCCTAAGCGCAACAAACAACCTCATTCACTGGTACTCCGATCTAGTACAGACGGGTCAAGATGGGTTTATTGCTACGAAGAAGACTAGTCCTGATGGTTTCCATTTAAACATTGACGTTACGACGAATTTTTTCAACGCAAGTGGTACACTTACTACAACTGTTAACGATAAAGTCTACAAGCAGCCGCTAAACGCAACCTAAAGCTAGTAGTTTAATTAGTTTGTTTGCAATACAAGCTTATATTTCTCCTTGATTTTCTAAAGACTATGCATAGGCTCTAATAAGAGCTAGTGTGCCGAGGTAACCAGCTAATGCATTTAGCACATATATAAAATTCTGTAACGTACCTCATGGGCGAGTGGCCGGTACGGGCGAGTGGCCGGAGTTTGCCAAGCCCCCACCAAAATCAGGACTCTACACGACCGTACAGCACCGTAGAGGACAGTATAGGTAAATCGTAGTAAGCCAATCTAGTTAGAAACTATCTCTTCTACCTGCTTACATGTGCGCATATTATGCCCAGTCTCGTTGCAGCGCCCACAGCGCCTTTGGGACGGTTCGCCTGCCTCAGCGCGCACCCTCTTCTTCGCCTTCTTCCCATCACTACGCGCCCCAAACTCTTTAGAGTTGCCAGCCGTACGCCCTCTTCAGCTATAAGTA
Organism: Bimuria novae-zelandiae CBS 107.79; assembly: GCA_010015655.1. Taxonomy (NCBI): domain Eukaryota; kingdom Fungi; phylum Ascomycota; class Dothideomycetes; order Pleosporales; family Didymosphaeriaceae; genus Bimuria; species Bimuria novae-zelandiae. The sequence goes on from ML976817.1 coordinate 43,382, forward strand.
CTCCTTCACGCTGTACTCGCTTTCTTTTATGCGATTTACGTCGCGCGGCGGCCTCATTAGCTGCTTGAAGCTCAGCGTTGCGTTTAGTGAGCAACACCATCGAATGCGCCATCATCTCTGCCCCTTTAGTGAACTTTGCAAGGGCATCAACTATTGAAGTAGGCGAGCTATCTACGTGCCTTTGAATCCTCTCTCGAAGTAGCTTTGATTGTGACCCAAACTCTAGGGTATTGCTTGGTGTTTGAGACTCCCAGGGACCGTCCTCGACAGTAGGTAGCGGTGGAGTGCGCAGGCGCACGTTAAGCTTCGATATCACAGCCTCTGGGTCGTGTGGTACTAAGCCAGCGCCTCGAAAGCCTCCTAGGATATTCTCCTTTGTAATTGCAGCCTTAAAAGCGCGAATAAAGCACGGCAGGAACTCAAGTTTGGTGATGTGGTTGATCCGGTTGCGCATCAGATCCTCGACTTGGCAGCCGTACGCCTTCTTTAAAGGCGCAAAACAGCCCACATCAAGAGGCTGCAGCAGGTGCGACGAGTGAGGAGGCATGCAGAGAGTAATAATCTTATTCTCCTTGCAGTATTTCTGGAAGTCGAGGCTGTCGTGGCTCTCATGGCCGTCAATAATAAGCAGCCGGTGGCCACTAACAACCCTCCTCTTTGTATGCCTGTCAAAGTGCTTCAACCACTCAAGACCAAGCTCATTGTTTGTCCATCCATTTTCAGAGACAGCAATAACCCAGTCCTGAGGCAGATTATCCTCCTTGTACCAGGCGGAGAGGTGGTGCTTGCCCTGGAAGATAATAAAGGGTGGGATCGTCCACCCCATTGCGTTGATGCCCTGGATCACGGTAGTCCACTCTCGATTACCCTGCTGTACCGTCTTCGGCCGTCCTCGACGCTCAGAAGCTGTAACTACTGCTCCAGTCGATATCACGCCCATCATGAAGCCAGACTCGTCAAAGTTGTAGGTATCTTGGTCGAGGATACCGTACTTGGCTTTCATGTTCTGTACCAGGCGGAACCAGTTTCGTACGGCCTCGGGATCTTCGCAGAGAGCTCTCTTATAGTCGTACTTTCGATTAAACTTAACCTTAAGGTCAGGCTGGCGCTTTACAAAGGTTGCAGCCCAGTTCTGGCCAACAGGGTCGCGGTTACGCTCAGCGAGCAAGGAATCAGCCATATCCTTAACAGCAGCGAGCCGGGGCGGAAATCCTCGTAGATCAAGATCAAGTATATGCTTAACAATTACCTCCTCTTCTGTCTTAAGAAGCTTCGTTGAGTTGGGCGTACAATCGCGTCGGAGAGGCGTTCCTTTCTCTCTTCGTCTAAGCGTTCGTTCAGGCACGTTATAGATTGCTGCAGCGCGGTATATTGAAAGATTCGCGTCTTGTTTAATAGCCTGGAGAGCAGACTGTATATCTCTCTCATTCGATCTTATTTTCACGTTGCTACGTTGAGGCATCACGATAAAGGTTGAAGTTTGGTGGGGGCTTGGCAAACTCCGGCCACTCGCCCGTACCGGCCACTCGCCCATGAGGTAAGTTATTGTTATCGTTAACAAACGATAACGATAACGATAACAATACTTAACAATAATTGAAGTATCGTTAACAAGCCTGGGGATTATGCGTAGAGGGATGGCGGTGTGCGAGGAGCTAGACAGGGCGATAGAGGAGGATGAAGGGTGGAGGGGAGTGGATGTAGAGGAGGTTGGAGGGTTGTTTCGAGGGTACGTTGGGTAAGGTAGTGAGAAGAAGCGATAGGGTGGGATTAAGAGTAATAAGCTCAGTTAGGTGATTAAGCGGTTAGTTCAGTGTATGTAGAGGGTAAAGAGTAGTAGGATAATTAAGATTGTAGAGAGAAGGAATAGAAGAGCAAGAGTTCAAAGTAAGGTATTTGTTTAGTGGATAGCGTTTGTATAGAGTGATTGTATGAGTAGGGACGAGGTTAAAGAGGAGGTAGGAGAGAGATAGAATAGAGAATGGATGAGAGCAGAAGACGAAGAAGAGGGAAGTTAGCGGGCAGGTAAAGAAGAAGAGAGTGGTTTAGGTAGTTAGAAAGATGAGTAAGAAGAGAAGTAGGTAGTGAGCAGTTTAGTGCAGAAGACGAATAAGAGCAGAGAGGTGGGGAAAAAAAAAATAAAAAAAAAAGGAGAAATAGGGTAAGGGAGGCCGGTAGGGTTAGGGGAATAGGGCGAAGATGCATTAGAGGAGAGGTGTGCCCGAAGGAAGCCCGTAAGGTAGTACAAATAGGGCGAAGACGCGTTAGGTGGTAAAGAAAGTACAGAGAAGAATTTTGGTAAGACGGCCCGTAAGGCAGAAAAATAGCGCGAAGACGCGTAAAGAGTAGGGTTAAGAGGAGAGTAGGGAGTAAGCCCGTATGGAAGAAAAGGAGGGCTTTTGACCTGTTAAGAGTTAGAGTTAGAGTAAGAAGAGGATTAGAGTTAGCCCGTAAGAAAGGAAAGGAGAGCTTAACCCGCTAAAGGTAAGGTAAGAAGACGCGTAAGGACGTAGCCCCAGGAACCGTCGCTCGAAGAAGAAGAGGAGGTTTTTTTTTCCTTTTTTTTTCTTTTTTTAAATTCTTTTTTTTTTTTTAGAAAGAAGCGCCTAAGGTATTATAAATAGGGCGAAGAGGCGTTTAGGTAGTAAAGAGGCGTAAGGTAGAAGAATAGAATGTAAGCCCCGCAACCGTCGCTCGCAGAAGAAGAATATTTCAGAAGGAAGCTTGTAAGGTGGCACAAGTAGGGGAAAGACGTATTAGGAGTAAAGGAGACGTAGAGTAAAGGTAATAGGATGAGAGGAACCCCGTACGAAGAGTGCAGGTGTCAGATAAAAAATGCTAAAAATGCGCTCAGAAGAAATTGATGATTGCGATGATGGGTTATGTGTTGATCATTCTTGTGTTTTTCGTTGGTCTGTTCTCTCTCCATTTTAAACACAGACCTGATACATCGGTGATACATAGGTGATACCGTCCACGATGCAGTGATCGGAATGGTCTGGTATGAGTTGGTATTGGTATGGTATATACCGCCAAGGGCTGGCGTGATTTGTCCCCCCGTTTTTGAGATTTGTCCCCCGCCGAAGTACCGAATTGCCTTACATCCACACAACTTAACACCAGCAAGATTGCAAGTGGGTTTTTGATTGTCAAATAATACTCTAGGACCTCGTAAAGCTTCCCTGAGAATCTCAAGCCAAAACTTGGTCTGTGTTGCGAATCAATTGCATGTTAAAGTTGGTGACATTTTGGAAGAAATCGACAACTTCAACTCGATTTGACTCTTTCCCATCGCCTCGGAAATTCTCAAAACGTAGGGGGCAGGTACTTTGGTGTATGCGAAACGTATTTCTAGCTTCAAAGATAAAAATTACACGTGGTGTTGCGGTGGAATTGCATTGCGGAGCGCAAGAGCTGCGATTTTCGGTACTTCGACGGGGGACAAATCTCAAAAACGGGGGGACAAATCACGCCAGCCTTACCGGTATACCAGCACGCGGGTGACAAAAAACCCCGCACATCGAGTTTCCGTGGCATTCCTCACCACCACCAAAAATATTATAGAGAGAGCGAATTTAACGCTTTTGACGATGCGCAAGGACTTGAAGCTTTAGCTATATAGAGAGATAGGTATATACAGTAATTTCTTGGTGTTGAGGAGTCATACAGAGTGGTTTTTTGAGCTCACCACCCAGTCATTTGCCCATCCATATTAATACAATCTTGAAGCCTTTGAGGCATAGTCTCTACGCGCTCGTTTATGAACTTTTGAGTGACTTTATCCCATCCTTCAAGCGCCAGCTCACGTGTATCACCCTCATCCCAGTGTGGAAACTTCTTAACGTACTGCTTTGGTGGCTGCCAGCAGTTCTCAATGGGCGAAAAGTCTGGACTTGAATGGCAATTGAAGTACGAGGTGAGGTTGTTGTCTTGTTTCCACGTCCGTACGATGTTGCTTTTGCCTGGGCCATGGCCAGAGTCGCCATCTTCCTCAAGGACAAACTTGTCCCCTCGTTGAAGCCATGGCTTCACTACAGGCTTAAGGATCTGGTCAATATACGCGCGCTGCGTCATCTTGCCATTGTTGTTAGACGGGATAGAGTAGAAGGTGAGGTCGCTCTTAAAGTCGTGGCCTATAGCCGCCCAGGCATGTACGCGCTTGAGATTCTTCTCACGGTCATCCTTCTCGTCGCGGTGTTGTATACAATTGCTGCAGTATCGCTCACCAGGCTTGCGTATAATATAGATAGAGCCTTGTGGTCCAATTGCCCAGTGTACCTCGTCTGAAAAGCGCACAGAATACCAGTCTTTTGGCAGAGGATAGCGCTCTTTTATGACCTCTGCCCATGCCTTGCGCGCCGTAGCTGTACTCTTATTACACCACTTCTTCTTGCATGCGATACACTTGTGATAGCTCATTGTATTGCCCATCGCCCGAGAGATTGTACGCTCATCTACTCCTTCTAATCCTACCTCAAAGGCAAGGTCAAGCCAGGTCATCTTGCGCGCCTCAAAGCCCTCCTCTTTGATCATTCTGTCCATCTCTTTAATGTGCCAATCAGATATTTTGCGTGGCCTGCCTCGGTGCTCCTCGCCGTCAGCTCTGTGGTGGCGTCTATCAACAGAATTTTCAGAAATCATAGCCCATCCTTGACGGTGAGAGACTTTGAAGTGGTTGAACACGTCTTGCTTAAAGTGAGGGATATTCATAGCCTCCATGAATTCTATCGCGCCCAGTGTGTCCATCAACCAAGTAAACCAAAAATCGACCCCTTTGCTTGACTTGACTGACGATAAGTTGTTACTTTGCTTAACTAGTTGACGAAAAGCCTTTACTTTGTTTGGTTAGTTGACATTACTTAATGATATTTCCCGATTTAGTATATGTGCTAATCTACAGGAGCATACTAGTCCAAAGAAGGTGTTTTTAACACTTAATTGCCGCTACTATGCCTAAGTCGAGACGGTTTCGTTTATCTGTGATAACCTTCTTCGTTTGTAAGAATACTTGCTTACACTCGGCACTTATTGCAGGATAACTAAATAGATTAAACGCCATCTTAGAGAGCACAGGATAGTTAGACGCATGGTAAATTCACTACTCTAGAGGATCTTTAACATCTTTATCGCCTTTATTAGTCCTAGCTATAAACTAATTAAGCTTAGAGGTGAGTTTTACACGCTTTTTTCCTCGCGAAGACGCCGTACTAGTGGCGAGCTACTAGCGACGCTTATAAGCTTACTAGAGAAGATTAAGCGTCGTGTTGCTATTAGCACTAACCTTATTATCCTCCTCTTGCGATGCTTCTGCTATATCTACTTTTATAGCTACTTCCTTATATTGTGCGTACACATTATGCACCACCCGCTTCGCCTCAGCGATCTATTTCTTCTTATAATTCCATTCGATCTCGAAATAGGTGAATTTGTTCGCAGGATAGAGGGTAATAGCGCATCGGTATACTAGCGTAGCGTCCGTTAGGCTGTAGTATTTTTTAAGCTTAAGGCAGGTAGTATTAATACCACAGGAATAGTATGTTAAAACCTCCTTAGGGTGATTATCTGCGAACTTTCCAGACTCTTAGAGCTTCTTAAAGAGGACGTTAAGAGACTCTAGTGTCTTATAGAGTGAGCTATATAATCCTTTAAGGCTAGCTTTATTAGCCTAGCCTTCCATGCGTTTAGTTAGCTCTTTAAATAGCTTTAAGATATTAAAGAACTACTCTAAATTAGCCTAATCGCGCGGAATAATTGCGTCCTAGGAAATATTATATCCTTTACTACTATAGTTATAGTAGAGAAAGAATAGATTAATTGCGTGGCGGAGCTTAAAAGCTCTCTTAATTATATCGTACACAGAGTTCTAACAGATGCCGCCGTTAACTAATACTCTAGTGTAGAGATGTTTAATGCTGCCTTCTTCGTACGCCTGCAAGATATACTATTTCAGAAGCTCCCGCCGCTAGTCACTTTGGTTAATCCACACACAGAAGTTATGGAGCTTGCCGATGAAGCTCTGCTTCCTCTATATCTCAAACCGCTTATTATTAGATGCGCCACAGAGATCTTTCTCTAGCTTGCTAATACCATCCCCAAAGAGAAGAGCTTTAATAATTAGGTTTAGTACGTGGCTAATGCATCGAAGGCGACTCTACTACGTAATAGCAAGGTATTACTTTGCTAACTCTTTAATACACTTATTATTATTGCCAGTATTATCTATTATAAAGAAGCTAATGTTAGCGGATATATCGTATAAGTCGATAACCGTTAAAAGCACTTTTGTAATATTCTCACTAGAGTGAGGGCCCTTTAGAGGCGGGAGGTTAAGAAGGGCTATTTGCAACTTGTGCTTCTTGTCTAGGAAGTAAGTAATAGCTGCCATATAGTTTATTCCTTCTTCGGATGTCTAGAAATTAGTTAAGATATAGATCTTGCTTTTGGCAAGATAGAGCTTTTCCTTTAGCCAAGCACGTCTCCTAGCATTACCCTCTTATATCTCTTTAATCCACGTGCTAAGAGTTAATAGGCTCTTAAGTAGAATTTTATTAATATCCTCTAAGTAGCTAGTAAAAATATTACGGGTGCGTAGATGCGTTGCTTGTTAAAAAGTAAAGTTAAGATTAATAACCTAGTTAACAAACTTGTTTTTAAACTAAAGGTTGTTAAACACTAAGCGCTAGCCTCTAAAGTAGGGTATAGAGCTCGTTGCTCCCTTAGCCATATCGAACGGATTCGACGCCACTAGTTTATAACTAAATTCTTTAAGTTTATACTAATACTTTAGGTGATACATAATACTAGTAGTGCTCTTACTACTGTACAGCGCAGCATTATGCTGGCCACTAATATAGTAGTATTTGCAGAGCCAGAACTTGTTCTCTCTATTAGTTATAAGCTGTGCACCATGTTTGTAGATTAGTAAAGGTTGGATTTTAGAGTTGAGGGTACGTTTGTAAGGCTAGCGATATCGAATCGACGGTAACACCTTTCTTTTATAGTAAATCTTATCCTATTTAATAGGGAAAGAGTATTAAGAGGACACTAGCAGCTCTCTTTTATTAGTAGTAGTAGTAGAGGTATTACTAGTTAAAATAGAACTTGGCGTCCCTCTGCTTTCTGGGTTATAGCTAAAGGATTTAGAGGGAGTCTTAGGTAGAGGGGAACATGTGGATCTTCCATAAGACTAAAAAAATGGGTGGGTAGGCATGTTTAGCGTAGAGTTTGGCGGTGTTGTACATAGAGGCTGAAGGCGTTAGAGTTTTTGGCTATAAATCTTAAGAGTAGCAATTTCTAGCTAATTAAGGTATTTAGGTTAATAGTTTTTCTTATCCCGATGCCTTAAAAAACCCTAGTCACCCCCCTCCTCCACGAAAATGCCTAATATAGTAAGGTCGTTAACTAACTTCGAGTTAACTTAAGTAAAGCGAAAACCCTTACTTGTGGTTGCTTGGACAGACCTTTACTCGTGGTTGCTCGTTATGTAATCAACCAAAGCCAACCAACCAAGCCAGGTTATTTGGTTATTGGACACACTGATCGCGCCACGGACTTTGGAGCGTTTTGGCGTATCATAGTGATCACGATTATCCCAGTCTGCCATAGTATTTAGACATGTGGTTGTGGAGAAAAAATCCATGTTGGTGGGCGTGGTGTTAAGGTTCTTCTCATGCCAAGGAAACTTGGTGTGCGGGGTTTTTTGTCACCCGCGTGGGTGGGTACCGTGACAATGTGCGCAGCTTACCGATAAAATACGTTAGTTCTTGTTGTTAACTACTTAGTTAAGCTACGGTAATTGTCAGATAAAAGGCACCAAAAAAACTACTGTGGTATATGGCATAAGTAGTGTTAGCGTCGGTTCGCAGGTGGCTCGAGCACCGGCATTCGCAAAAGAGCCCTATTACCGCCAAGACATCCTAATACGTAGTAATTTGTATAGAAAACAATGTTGGCGCAGTCAGCGCTTTCTCTCCTGAATGCTCACACCTCATTGAATGCTTTCATCTGGTCTTTATGAGTCCTCCATCAACGCCTCAGCATCGCCAAACGCACCATTATCTCACGCGCGATGAACGTATACAGTGCAAACACTGGCATCAATTGGGCATACACGTAGTACCATCGCTAGCCACCTTGGTATCACCCTACGCCAGGTTCAGACCTCTCTATCTGGGCCTCTTACTCCAAAGAAAAGGAGTGGCAGACCTGCTTTACTCTCCTCAGAGCAAGTAGATGAGCTTATTCTATTTGTACGGCAGAGTCGAACGAATAGGCAGCTCTCATGGAGGCGCCTAGCTGCGCACTTCGTCGAACACCACGCATGGACCTGTTCTGAGTGGAGTATACGCCACGCTCTACGCTCTCGAGGATATACACGCCGGATCGCCCTTGCTAAACCACCTCTTTCCGAACAAAACAAGGCTACAAGGCTTAGATGGGCAGAAGATCACCTTGGCTGGGGAAAGGGGAGGTGGTGTACAGTCCTCTGGAGTGATGAGACCTGGGTGACTGGGGGCAGGCATAGGAAAGCCTGGGTGACTCGCCTTCCTGGAGAGTCTCTTGAGGATACCTGCCTAGTTGATAAGGTTCGCAAGAAGAGAGGTTGGATGTTTTGGGCTTGCTTTGCGGGGAGGGAGAAAGGTCCATGTATTTTCTGGGAGAAAGAGTGGGGTACCATTAACAAGGAGGCATACTGTCAGAGGGTAGTACCTCTAGTTGATGGATGGCTGAGGATGAGGCCAGGCCTAGTCTTTATGCATGATGGGGCACCTGCTCATTCTGCTAGAGAGACTGTTGCAGAGTTGTATGAGCGTGGGGTTTTCCCTATTATGTGGCCTGCATACTCGCCAGATTTGAACCCAATTGAGGCGATCTGGAATGAGATGAAACAGTGGATAGAGGTCCATCACCCAGATCTGCCTGCTGGCAAGCAGCGTACATATGATCAACTTCGGGTGATAGTGCAGGAGGCTTGGGAGTCTATTTCACCTGAATACCTTGATTCCCTAGTAGATAGTATGAGGGACAGGTGCCAGGCTGTAATTGACGCCAAAGGTGGGCACACAAAGTACTAGAACAATGAGAATGTTGATAAAATACCTTCCATCTGAAGTAGTACTAGCGTAAAATACGCAATTTCCGGCGTCTCCACCAAGCGGCACTAACACTACTTATGCCATGTACCACAGTAGAGTACATGAACACTGCATTGTGGACGTTATCACCCATGTATCACCGATGTTTCAGGTCTGTGATTGAAAAGGAGAGTGAACAGAACCAACGAAAAACACAATAAATACAATGACAATCAACTCAAAACTCATCATCGCAATCATCAATTTCTGCTAAGCGTATTTCACCTTTTTATCTGACAATTAAGACTCTTACTCAATGGCGCAACCAACAAACCGCGATTCCGACATTATCCTCACAGATTATATGAGCTGGAAGCCTTGGTACGAGCAGCTAGAGGTCAGATGCCTATCACTTAGGGTTTGGCACCTCGTCGACCCTACGAGCGATGCTGTGCCGAAGTCAGAGCCGACCCCTCCGACCGAGCCAAACGTCGAAATGTATGAGAAACGGGCGGCGATCGGAGACCGGCCTCCAGAGAATCCATCTGATCTGACTAATGGTGGACAAACCACATTCAAAAGTGATGTTGATTACTATAAGACGCGACTTGATTCGTACAAAGTTGCAGCAACAAACTACAAAGAAGAGGAAGTCCTCCTCAAAAAACCGCCCAGCTGGTCAATCGACCATATCCAAGCAGTCTCAGAATCGGGATAAAGCGGTAGCTGGAGGCACAAAATGCCCTGCTTGTGGACTACGCCATCTTCTTGCCAACTGCCTCTATATTGATGATGAAAATGCCCCAGACTGATTCAAGCCGAAAGATTCAATATCAGAACTAGTAAAGCTACGTCTACAATACGATCTTGATGTACAGTAACAAGTAAGAGCATTAAGACAACGAACACAAACACCAAATTTCAAGAACTCTCATACTCCAACCCCTGAGATACCTGCTGACTGGCTTGAAGGCCGGAAGGTTGCAATATTCAATGCCACATACATTGCGGCATCGTTTCAAGCCGAGCCTCTGGACTATCCATTAAGAAACTTCTTCATTCTCGACTCGGGCTCAACGATCCACATCACGAACGATCGAAGCCGACTTCAAGCCTGCGTTAGCGAGGCAGAGCACAATAGGCGCACATGCAAACAAGATGCAGCAGAGCCAGCTGATTAATACTAGCTATTGTGCAGTATTATATCTTTCTGTCGTGTTAAGTCATTTGTGTGCAGAGGTAGGGTGCTGTATTAGGTGGTCTACTCGATTACCCGGTCCACTCGATTGCCGGTCACGTTCCTAGTAGATTATCCAAGCAATATTTAGGTTCTTGTGCCTACATGCATGCTTCGTTAGTTGCGCAGCTCTCTTGGGACTCATGTTACAATCCTGACCGCTTATAGTAGTAAAGTACAACTTGATTACATACAATAATTTCACGATTCCACTTGTGTACGTGATATCCTTTTATAGATGTGAACCTGAAAAGTGTAATTGCTCTAGGCGTATATGTAGCAAAATGGCCCAGCAACTGTGCTTACCGCATCTGCGATAGTTATATTCGGCAAACCAATAAATTCAAGATCCAATATATCTTCAAGAGTAGCGTTGCGGCTGGGCGGTATGTTGTTGAGTGTCAACGTATCACTAACGACAAACTGTCTGTTATCAAGGTCCATATTTTGCCAGGTCGTCCAGATACGATCCATCATTCCATGGTGTAGGTAGAATGCTGGATCAGCTGGTGAGTTGTAAACGTCTATGGCTGCGCCACCGATGCCGAACTTCTAAATTTTAGATGAATGCCTTGACGTTATAGATACAACTTACGTGGCCTGATCCATGGAATCCAATACGTGTACTGGTGCTTGATTGGATTCTGTTCTGAAACTCTCCGATGCTCTTCGCATCATTGATTAAAGATACAACTACATCATCAGTACCGTCACCTATCGCCTGAAGATTGATATCTCGCGTTAAGCAACGGGGGTTAGCTCCCAGACCATCGGCTTGAGGATTTGATGCTGTAGTTGGCCACGTCTCTTGTATCGGCCCTAGGTTAACCGTCCAACTAGGAAAGTCAGTATAAAAGCCATCATACTTAAAGGCTTAAAACTTTGCATACTTTTGAAATGGCCCTGAGGTAACACAGCCGCCACCAGTACCAGGGTGGATAACGTAAACACAATTTTCAGAGGTTGGAAGACAGGAAGCATTCCTTCCGCCGATGTAAACGCCATTACCTGACAGACTTGTGTCGCTGCCATCGAAAAGCGGGGAATTCAGTGGATCGTGAGTCCACCATGGCCAGTTCACGTAGGGCAAATGGTTCTGATATCCACACTCATTGCGCAGTGTTTGCTCGAGAGCCCAGATAAAGTATCTGTGCCAAGCGAGAAAGAGACCCTGTTGACGAATTAGAAGTACTTCATTACATGCTAAGTTGGAATTGAATGTTCATACGGAAAAATGAATACGTGGAGTTTGTCTTATGTGTGCAACCACGAAATCATCATATCGGGTCTTCGCTCCGGCAGCAATAGCTGCAGGGGTCCTCGCTGGCTTCGTGGCGAGACATTTCACAGAATCAATGAAATGCAGCTTCTCAGGCCTCGAGAATGTTGACCTATGTCACAGTAAGCATTGTTGATCAATCCAGTTCTTCTGTTCCTTATGCTATTGAATACGCACCATTCTCGTCTAATTGACATGTTTGCTTGGGTACAGCTCTGGGGATTAGGATAGCCATGCTCAGCAATATAAAGTCCTAGCTTAAATACACCTTGAGCAGCCAATGCATCATTTTCCATGAACAAGGCTCCAATACTGCCTGCCAGCAATACTGGCAGTGCGATCTTTGAAAAATGCATCGTAAAAAATCCAAAAATGGACACTGAGATATTACCAAGTAGAAAGAGCAATCAAGAAATTTCCCTGTGAAATCGAAATACCATCGTCGGTGTTCAAGTGTAGACATATTTATGTGCCTACGGAACCGTCGGAATTGAGAGTCATTTGTTTTCGAGCAATCCCAATCTTCATATCGGGCCGCAATATCCAGCAAGGAACATTGCAGAAACGATATAGACTTTTTATTCCGCTGGCTTCCGCTACGCTGGTTGTCATGAATGGCAACACCTTCACCAACTTCTGAATTATGAGAACCTGTTAAAATCTGTATATTTTTTATTAGATTCAATCTTAAAATTACCTAAAACCTATCTCTAAGCTATCCTCTGCCCCTGTAGTGCCTGCAGCTAGTAAATAATAGCATGGAGACGCCTGCGAGACTCCCCCTAAAAGCCTTTATAGCAACCTGCCCCGCTAACCTAAAGTTAGCAAGACACCTTAACATAAGCTACCCCTTAAAGAGATAGCTATAGTAGCATGTAGTAGTAGTACTACGTTTTAACCTAGGTAAAGGAGTGCAGACTAGAAACGCGCTAGCTACTACTATAGTAACTAAAGCCCTAACAACCTACATTACGACCGCTAAACAAGCTACCGCCACCTAGGAGGCTATAATCTATACCCTAGCACAGGCTATAAACAGCTACCTTAATACTTATAAGCTCCCTAAAGAGTAAGCAGTCGCTAACGCCCTCTACTAGCGCGTTATATAGGCTTTAAAAAACTCTACCTTAGCGCCAAGCCTCTTGCGCATAGACTATACTAAGAATATTAATACTAATACTAGCACTAGTGCTAGCGACAGTAGCTATAATTATAGCAAGGCTATAAGGCTAAAAATATAGGTAAACGTAGCTACTAGCGCGAACCCCTTAAGCATAGGGTATACTACCTCTAGTAGTAACTAGAGTAGTTGTTAGATGTCACGTCTTAATGGATGTCCTGATAATTCGGGGGGTTGAATTAATGTATTAGGTTGTTCTGCCTGTCTACGGGGTTCCCTCGGCAGGTTCTGTGTGTTCTCGGTTAATCCCTGGCCTTTTTCGGGCTACCCCTGATCCTCCGAACTTGATATGCTTTTTATCTAATACACCCCCTCAGCTTAGAGCCGTTCGAGCTATGGCCAAGGTTATTAGACGAGGGTGAGGTTATTAAGCTGGTCTTGAATCTCCTCTAAAGGTGCTTTATTAGCTACCTTTTAATC